>JAJAGP010000471.1:372500-401946 GCA_025084515.1 Ancistrus triradiatus | reverse complement strand
AAGAACCAATGAGTCATTAGGATTAAACGCGCAGATGTGGAAGCGTTTTGCAAATTCCATTTGTTAAGTGCCGTCTGAAATGAATTGCTTCGAGCAATTATAGACCACAACTAAATATGGATGATGTGCAAGCTAAGGGGTTTGCGAAAATAAACCGCCAGGAATGGAACCCCCTAATCAGGAGAAAAGCTTTTAGCTCCCCGCAAAGCAGCATTGTTCTGCGAGCACAAGCAGATGGACTTTAAACAGTGAATGGTTCCGTCAGAAATACTTACTCGAACAGACTACAGAATAATCTCGGCTTAATAACTCGAAACGCCTTCCGCGACACAGTAAGCAGCAAAGTGCGATATCGCCGAGCGGTGCGTGGATTAGATCGGACCCCGGTACTGCTGAGATCTGGCTCCTGTTGAGAAAGGGGCTTATGGGAATTTCACACTGTGGCTTCATAAATCCCAGCAGACACATTATTACAAACCACAAAGGACTAAGGCAGGGCCAACCTGTCGGAGATTTATTGAAAGTGCAAACAAGACGGCTAATATTCTTCCTCTTAAATCTTACCAAGGTGAGGGGAAGAAAAGCATCAGCATGGCAGCAGCAGTAAGGTACTGGACTACTGACCAGGCGACCTTGGGTTTAAGTCCCGGCACTGCCAAGATTGGGCCCTCGAGCAAAGTGATTAACCCACGGGATAACTAGATAATTGGACTCGATCCTTAAATTTTACATTTACATTACATTTATGTCATTTACCAGACGCCCTGATACAGAGTGACTTACAATTGATACAATCTTACCATCCAAGAAATTGTGGGTAAAGGGCCTGCCCGAGGACCCAACAGGTGCGATTTGAACCCTGGCCCGTAGTCCAGTACCTTAACCACAAATAATCTATTACCCCTTATCCAGAGCCACTTACAACTGATTCAAAGGTACAATCCAACAAACTGAGGCTGAAGGGTCTTACTCAAAGACCCAACACTGGCAGCTTGTCAGTGGCTGGGACTTGAACCCTCAACCCTCTGTCTAATAACTAACCCACTGCACCACAGCTGCCTTCCTTATAAGGACACCAAAATAAATTGTTAAACAACATCACACCGCAGAGCAATTACTGTCATTCTCTTCTCCCGCATAACAACACAAACCCTTTGATATTGTTGGAGACTGTCAAAGACAGATCAAGGGCTCCGTGACGCTCCTTAATACACCATCTCTCCAGATCCTTCAAGGATGGCCACATCAAACCTTGATTCTGCGTGCAACAACCATTTCACGCGGATTTGGATGCCCATTTCAGATCGCTGTCCGGCTGGAAGATTAAAGCAAAGATCAAACTTCTTGGCAAATGACATGGACCAGATCGTGAGTTCATTTTCTCTTGTCAATGCAGGGTTCTTTTTTCAGTCTGTAAGACTAACGATTAAAAAAACTAAGACAAAAAAAGCCACTCCCAACTTTGCAACCTCAGATAAATCAGCTACCAAGTTTATGAATGTTCAACATCTAGAGTTGATTTGTCCTCGACTATGTTTAGGATTTCACATGCATGTATACAGGTACTCCCTGATTTATGATGGGGATACGCTCACGACTAGTGTTGCATTTATCGGACATACATACACACACCCGAATAAAAGTGCTTATGTTTATTACCGGCTTCCTAACATAAAGGCGAGACATTATAAGTGGGGTCATCATAAATCGGGGAATGCCTGTAATTGCAAAGACATTTATTCCACCCTATGCACACTGCTATGAAGATCCGGGTGCACTGATTAAACAAAAAAGCTGCTGGTGAAAACAAAAAACTCTCTTTCAAATTCCAAACTTCAGTCACTGAAGGCCTCGTTAATTGCGTCTAAAAATGTAAACGCCAAGGACGGCCCGGTCTCAGAGTAAATGACCCATTTTACCAAAAATTGTGAATCCTGTTTATTTCTTTTGGATTAGTTTGAACTCTAATTCTGGCTCCAAGCTGACAAATGTTTTTGGCCTGATGTTTAGAGAGAGACACAGGCAAGTCTTCTGCAGCAGCCCTAAAACAGATGACAGCTGTCTGAAAACAGCAAACATTTTCGAAACCAAATTACATTCAGATGGAATCCGGCGGCAAACTTTTAGACTCGGATTTTATTGACTGTATATTGTTTTACAAAGCAGATGCAAAGGAAACCCTGTACAAACTTACAGCTTGAAGGCCACATTAGTTAAACTAGTCGAACCTGGAGCAACCGGAATGAATCAGGCTGCAAAGCAGAACAGACTGCGAGAGAGAGAGAAATGGAAAACGCCATCCTTCACAGAAGGATATAACACTGCCAGGCTGGCAGGAGCACAGATGTGATGGAGTTCTGTCATCAGTGCTGGAAAATTAGGTTTAGCTTGAAAAAATGCTTAATAATTTATTGTCAGTTCTTGATTTTTCTTTACCGTGGCACCTTTAGCGTGGATTTATGACGTCATTACCTTTCACAGTGTCCATGAACTATGCTTTTCCAGTGAAGTTATTCACCACATACACCTGCTTCAGCAAACATAACACAAGAACCTTAACCGAATACCTAAAGGGATAAAAGCGCATCGGCGCAGCCGTCAGGACGGCCCTGATCGGACAGGACAGCGTGCACCGAGGCGGGGAAATTCGTTGCTGGCTCGGTTCACCATCTGTCCCTCTGCACCCCTCTCAGGACGGGTTCGGCTGCAGACCTTTAGCCAGCATCGCCCGCACTTTAGCCATGAGGTCCTGAAAGAGACAAGAGGAAAAAAAAGATGAAGAAAGCAGAAACATCACGGGACCATGTGTGTGGTAATGGTACACAAGATCCAGCCATCCATCCAGGACTAATGGTGTCAAATGCTTAAAATGGCTTAAACATTCAAATAAAATACTTAACACTAGCGGACACAACAAAAACAGGGGCCACAATGACAGTAATTATTAGGTACTTCTGATGCAGCATTATAACCATGATTTTGTACAAAAGCTGCATCCACAACAAGAGTCTTGGAGGAGCAAATATGGGCAGAGGATCTCCAGTTTGTCAACAAATGCATGAAAAATGATTGAAAGGTTTAAAACCAATATTCCTCAAAGAAAGATTGTAAAGGATTTGCATATTTCTCCCTCTCCGGTGCATAATATCATTAAATAATTTAAGAAAACTGGAGGAATTTCAGTGTGCAAGCCTAAGCTTAAACTGAATGGATGCTTATTAAAAATGAAATGAAGCTGACCAGGAAAAAACATGAGATATCTTGGAATCATACTGTCTGCAAATATAAAAGTCAAAGTCAATGCAAGCAACACACTTTTTTTAGTTGCATTTTTCATACTGTCCCAACTTTTCTGATACACATATATATATTTGGAATACTGTATATCCAAATATCAAAACACTAAGACAAAGTCCCTGGTTGTCGACAATGTTCATGTCACTATTTGCATAAACCAAGGCTTACGACTTATGAGAATATTAAACATGGTTGACATCGCTTAAAAACTGTACATACACAGACGGAAAGTCTGAGACCACACAACCACTGGAGTAAAAAGATCCTTTGAGACATTTCAGGACTAATTATCTCAATATTCCATGGCGCATCTTGTGTGGTTACCGAGTGCTTGGCTTTCTCCGTCTTCAAGTGCCCCCATAAATTCTCTGAAATTAAGGTCAGATGACTGGAGGAAAGCCAAAGATGGGCAGCAGTGAAAGCTGTTTTTTGGTCTTCGAGTAGTTGTTGCAAAGCCTTCAACTCAAAGACCCAAGCATGTTCACTAGAATTTTGGTCCCATTGTCTAGGATCTACATCTTACCATAGAAACTGGATTAAAGCCTATATGACTAAGAAAGCTTTCTTCAATGGAAGAAAATATCAAGAGGAAACTGATACCAACATGAAGGACGTCCTTATATTCATACAGAGCAATCTGAAAGTAAGATGTGATTCTGCTTGGTGTTTATGGTAACGCCTGCTCCATACCTCTGTGTTACGTCTGGATCGAGGCCTGACCTCGCCTGTAGGTCATCCTGTTGTAAGCTACCATACTTCACAACACTGTGCTTATTTTATTCCATTTGTGTATTCACTGCTTTTACGCACTGAAATTTATCTTCGGTACATCACCACCAGGCGCAATGCCTTTAAATATGTGCCGTTGGTTCCATGCTGATATGCAACGACCGGAGAAAACCCTCAGACAGCTGTAGGAGCAAACTTTCCGCTCGCGACGTGACGGCTTAATGCAACAACTCGGTCAGAGCGAATCTGGAAATTGGAGATATTCAATCTCCTGCTGCGTTTTTCGAGCAAGTTAAGCTAGGCGGCTTGAGATATTGATCCAGAGATTCCAATAAAGCCCTGCCAGATATCATCATAAAACAAATATGAGTGACAAACACGCCACTGGTGAGCGCACCCAGAAAGCAGCATGCAGCTGAATGAATCGGAGAAAAAATAATCTCACCAGTGGACAGGCGTCAAGACAGCCGAGCAGAGTGCTGCAAAATAAAGAGAGAGGCTGAAGGAAACCTGCATCCTTATGTGGCGCTCTCCATCCACTCCCCCCATCCCCTTCTCCTGTGAGCCCGAACATGGCACGCTCCTGTAAATAAGTTAAATGCTTTAACTGCATCCCATTAGACCTCCAGCACTGGCAGGGGGTGTGAGAAATGTCTGATTTCCATCCAGCACCTTATACAGTCATGCTCTGGATCCACTCGGTAATGCTCGCGTTGCAAATTTATTGCGGAGCTCGATCTCGCCAAACGATCAAACGAGAGCCAAAAATGGAATTTACATAATTTTCCGCTCCCCCATAAAGCCCGAGATCAGCCAAGATGGGTTTGGTGTTTGTTATTTAGAGTTTGGAGCTGAGACTAATGCAGTAACAAATAAGGGAAGGTAAATTCGTTCAACCTGCATGTGCCAGCATAACATTGCCAAGCCTCCTGTGAAGGCTGAACAGACTGGAGAATACACACTAATCTGAGCTACCTCTGAAATAATCAATCTCTTTAGATATGACAGGGTTTCAATTCTCTCCTCAGCTACAGACTTGCAATGAATTTCACATCAGGGTTATGGCAAGGCCATGTAAAAAGCAGATTGTGATCGGTGAAAGGATTTTCAGCAGATTCTGACGTTTTAGATCTTTGATCTGCTGAAAGATCCAATCAGAACCCAGCTGTAGCTTGCCAGAAGCGGCCTATTTTATTTTATTTTTTAACTTGTACAGCAGGTCCTCTAGATACGAACCAGTGCCGTTCCGAGTGTGTCCAACATATCCAGCCTGGGAGCCTCCAATGCTTACTTTCGTTTTAGTGTCCATTGTTATGGCTCCATGCTTCTTACAGAAATCAACATTGCTTTTACCCTTAGCACCGGTGCAATAATTCCACAAAAAGTAGTTATGTACTGTATACAGTTGGTGTCATGACGTAATACACAATAACACTTGTACTTAATCTAATTATTGGGTTTTTTGGGGAGGGGGTCTGTATTTATATATAGTGTTTAAATATACAACTCCATTAGTGCATATAATGCCTTAAACAATGAGGATTTTCTGAGGGTGTGGAACGAATTAATTAAATTAACATGATTACTTTCTCATTACTCGACGTGCCCCTGAACGAATTAAGGATGTACCACTGTACTTCATAATGGGGGGAAAATGGGGGAATTTCTAGCAAACATTTGTTGTTAGACGAAAGAAAAGACTTTCAAACATGTACAAAGCATTTGGAAAGTCTTCAGACCCTTTCTTCACGTTTTGTTGAGACCTTGTGCTAAAATAAAAAATAAATCAAGGTTAAATAAATCAAAATTAATCTGCACTCGACAACCCATAATGAGAAAGTGAACACAGAATTTTAGACATTTTTGCAAATATATTTAAAAGGAAAAACTCAAATATCACATGGGCATAAGTATCCAGACCCTTTGCTTTGACACTCATTTCTCTTGATCATCTTTGAGATGTCTCTACACTCTGACTGGAGTCCAGCTATAGTAAATTCAGTTGATTGTACATGATTTGGAAAGATCTATATACCTGTCTATATAAGGACTCACAGCAAACGATGCATATCAGAGCAAAAAACCAAGCCATTATGAGGAAAGAACTGCATGTGGAGCTTCGGATTGTGTGGAGGCACAGATCTGGAGACGGCTACCGAAAATCTGCTGCACTGAAAGTTCTCAAGAGCACAGTGGCCTCCTTGATTGCTAAGTGGAAAAAGTTTGGAACGAGCCCGACTCTTCCATAACAAGCCACCCAATCAACCAATGGTCACTCTGGCTGAGCTCCAAAGATCCTGTGTGCAGATTGGAGAAGCTTCCAGAAGGTCAACCATCACTGCAGCACTCCACCAACCAGGGCTTTTCTCAGACACATGAAAGCACCTAAAGGACTCTCAGACTATGAGAAACAAGAATATCTGGTCTGATCAATCTAAGACTGAACGCTCTGCCATAAAGGCCAGATTGGTGGAGTACTGCAGTGATGGTTGACCTTCTAAAAGTTTCTCCCATCTGCACACAGGATCTTTGGAGCTCAGCCAGAGGAACCTTTTTGTTCTTGGTCACCTCTCTTTCCAAGGCCCTTCACACTTGATTACTTAGGAAGGGGGCGGCCAGCTCTAGGAAGAGTTGTCGAGTAGTTTTTTGCTTCAAATTTTCTTTTCTTTATCCATCCCTCTCACTTCGGTTGGGGGTGAAAAATACACTTGTGTTGCCTTTCATCTACAAAACAGCCATTATAGCGGATTCAATGTTTTTAATTACTGGCATAACAACACATTCATATTTTCAAGAGTGTAGCCCTGATCTATCAAGGTCAATGCACTTTCATCTTGTTTCATAATTCTGTTACCTTTCCCCATGCTGATAAAGCACCAAGGGCGCTGACATTTTTTAGCCTTTGATTGAATTTGTATCTTCAAACTTATCTCTACGGAGAATTTTTCCTTTACACCGTGATGTCCTTGTCTTTACTCCGCTGCACTTCACACAATCTATTCACGCACCCCACGGTCTGTCCGACAACCTACGCCTGGTTTTACGCCACATTCTTTCAACTGCACAACCTAATGATATTAAACAACATTTAGCTCTTAGTGGATGTGCCTAATCTTGTTGTATAACCTTCGATCAAATGGTTTTCCTAAGCCAGAGAAATGCAAGAAGCATAACGCGAGCTGCTGGCTATCTTCGCAACATTAACCTCATAGCTTCTCTTCGAAATTACACAAGCAAACCTCTGTCTCACGATCGATGACTACATTAGGGAAGGGGCGGGGGGAAAGATGTGTACGCTTCATCCCGACCAAATGAAGATCATAATATGAGGACGGGAGATGGAGTCTAAAAATAATGTCACCTCGGAATAAGTTAAAAGCAGAGGATTTGTGATGGAGAGTCATCATTAGAGCACCTAGAGCCCACGCATTAGCCACAGGGGTAAGCTGGGATAAAGTGCTCTCCATTACATGGCCAGTCGGTTCATTAGGACCGGCCCGATTGCTTTTGCGGCCGAGCGTCATACAAACACAGCTGTGTACGAGACAGGGAGGATGTTCTCATGCTTCAAAGATGCAAGCAATTAGTCGTTCAGGGTTTACAAACACTGTACACAAGCATGAAGAATCGCCGCTCCGGTACACGTCTACGGAAATGTACTGCGCCTATGGAAATCCATTCGGCCTACCTTTCGACTGTGGCTCAGTCAGGCCTAGCAGGAGGGTAATTGCATTTTAGTTTGTAAAGCTATAGGCGCTACTACGTGCAGCTCGGCCTGTGTGAGAGAAACATAGGAGCCGAATAATGTAAATGTTATGAATCCGTTCCAGACCCCCAGAAAATCCACACTGTATAAGGCATTAATGGAGTTGTACTGCACAGGTGCTCCCGGATTTATGATGGGGATATGTTCCGACAAATCCATCAGAAGTTGAACATCTCATGAATGGAGGAGTTCAATAGAGTCTTTACTGTATCATAGCCGAGCCGATGACATATTAACATTTATAGTAACCTACAGCTGGCCAAAATCCTCAATACGAAGCTTATTTTATAATAAAGTGTTGAAGATCTCATGTAAATTAGTGAGTAAATGGATTGACAGTGAAAAGTAAAAGCAACACACTTACTCTAGAACTAACTGCTCAACCCGAAAGCCAAGAGGATCCAGTTTTCCTTTCAGTTGGATGTCATTACTAACCTCTTTAGGACCCACAGAGATTTATATGCACTAAGGATATGCTAATGTACTGACTGAGCAAGGGCTATTGTGCATCTGAATCACTGTGAATCTGAATTGAGTTTTGGCTGAATCGAGTCGACTCGTACAAGTTCGAGAACCAAATTTGACAAGTCCTGATGTCTCTGACCCATTTACGTATTGGTTGCCACAGATTTGAAAAACACCCTTTATATTTCCATTACTCTAGCATAAAAAGTATGTGACTGGTGATGTCCGGTTAACAACCTAATTCACAGAATGGTGCACATCTGTACACTGCCTGGCTAAAAAAAGCTCACACTAATATTTCGACCGCCTTTAGCTTTGATTACCACATGCATTCGCCCTGGCATTGTTTCCACAAGCCTCTGCAATGTCACAACATTTGTTTCTGTACAGAGTCACATTCTTGAACACCTTTTCCCCGACCACGGGATGTCTTTCAACATGGTTGTTTAAGAAATGAGAAGCTACTCACTGCATCAGTAATGAAGTCACACCATCAGCAATGCAGTAATTATCCAATGGGAGACTCTTTTTTTAATTATTTAACTATCTGCTTAGTTAAATCCAGGTGGTGACCTTTTTTTGGCCAGGCAGTGCATTTCAGAATGTTCACACACTGTCTTATCTCCGTTGTAAATATCCAAAAAGCTGACTGACCCAAAACAAGTGACAGACCCTTTAAGGGATCATTTCCATCACCAAACTCAAAGTGTTATGACTAACACTACAAGCAATCCAGCTTTTTGTTCATATAACGCATCCATATCTTGCGGACGAATTCCACAGACGACCTGCTCCATATTTCACCCCCTCGCGCCCTGGTGCGCACAGACAAATGACAATTTAATAAGGTGCCGGGTCATCCTACACGCTGCCTCCATAACCCCCATCTAATCAAACTATCAGTCACATGCCACGCTATGCATTCCGCCCGTGTGAAATAAATCGGACGATACAGCGAATCCGTTGCAATGGCATGACGAGCATATTTGCATTGTAGTAGCGGAGGAGGTTCACCCCAAAGCTCCTTCAGTACCGGAACCTCGCTCTGCCTGCCTGTGCTGTTATTTACACAGATTAACAGTTCTCAGTGCCCCGTTAGCAGCTGTTGCTTCTGATAAGAAGCAGCAGGTTCCTGGTAGGTGCTGTCCGGGTTCTGTGGTGTCAGCACTGATTTCGAGCGAGCCCAAAAGGAAAGGAGCGAAGCGGTGCACAGCCTCTGAACTGGTGTCACGGACAGGACGTTGCTTCAGCTGGAATACATTTGCAGCATGTATGGAATCAGACTAACAGAAGCTTCAGTGCTGGCGCTTACAAGAAACACGCTGTATTCTGATACTGAAATGAAGTGGACTGATTACTGACCCGCCCAGTCACAGACCTGCACAGCCTTGGGGTGGGTATCAAAATCAGTCCAAAATTCAAAAAGGTACCCGTTAAAAACAGAATTTTGATTCCACTTATCGGCTCCTCCTAACATTTTATGGTTCAAATACCCGGCTGGGATTAGCGCAGAAATAAATCAGGTACGTCATCACATAGTTTGGTGTTGACACGGAGGATGGGTTTACCACCCTGCCAGCTTCACCTCACTGACTGACGGACTAATACATAATGAACTGAACCCAAAACAATGCATCATACTGGATCAAAGCAGTGCGAACCCCTAAATAATTCCAGGAGTAATGCATGTTCAGCCAGCGTACCTGTGTAATTTTGGTTTGAACTGACGACATGATGGTGGAAGAGACCTGGCTCGTCCTGTCTTTCTCCTGCGAAGGATCCCTAAGAAAGAAGCACGAAAAAACTTGCGTCATCAATTGACAGAATCTTATAAAACATTCAGAAAATTGCAAGGAGAGACAAATTCTTTTAGGGGGGGAAAAATGTAATATTCATCATACATCGAAGAGTTAATAAAAGAAAAATCTCAGGGGCTTTGGCTGGAGCCTATAAGGTTGTGAGAGTGCTCTTACATCTAGACGCCTCCAGCAGGGATTTGAATAAAACAATCAATAATGTTGAAGCAGCAACAATAACAAAGGCGGTACTTTTTCTTCATTCCTGCTTCCATGCAGAACGCTGTCAAAAACTCATTCGGAATCAGAAATCTCTCAGCGATTCTGAGCTTTCATGTTTCATTGAACAGGTCATTAGTCTGGATGTCAAATCATGCTAAACCGACAGAGAACTTGAAAAGAAAAAGCAGCCGAAAGCGCTGTCTTTGTTGTGGCGGTAATGTGAAATTCACTGTGATCACTGTGGGACACCGACACGAGTCACGCCACTTGCAAGCAAAAAAAAAAAAAAAGAAAGCTACTTTCTACAAGAACAGCATGCAATGTTTTACATTTTAGACTGACATCCCTAGACCTGTAACGGCATACTGTGCACTCTTGAGCCAAAAGATTATGACTGTCCAGATTGAATGGATGTTCCCAGATGAAAACAACTGCTGACTTTACCTGAGCTGCTGCTTAGCTAGAGGTGGGGCTTGATGTGGGGGAGGAGCTAGTGGTTGAGGGTGGAGCCTTTGGTTGCCCGTCCCCTTTTGGGAGAGGAAGAGGGGGAACGGGGGCGGGGGGGGGGGGGGGGGAGGGGGGGGGGGGGGGGGGGGGGGGGGGGGGGGGGCGGGGGGGGGGTGGGTTGGGGGGGGGGGGCCGGGGGGGGGGGGGGGGGGGGGGGGGGGAGAGGAAGAGGGGGAACGGGAGGCGTCCTTTGAGCGACGCTGCGACTTTGAGCTCTTCTTCCTCTTCTCACGAGGCGACCTGAAACACGAAGGGAATCGTTTATTAAAGAACGCTGGTGGCCTTGGTTTGTATACAGATGCAGTGTTAGGAAAAAGTTTAGCTGTTCAAGGTTCATTTTCATGCTCCTTTTCTTAACAAAAAAAAAAAAACCCTTTAGACCTGCTTAGTTGGGCAGCCATGGTTAAAAAAAAAAAGCAACGACATTGGGTTCCCTCGCAAATGTTTTGCATTCCCTCACAAAACATCAAATTTCCTTGCAAATGTTTACATTCCAAAACAAGACTTTCCTCACAAATGTGTTTCCTCACACAACATTGAGTTTCCTTCCAAATGTTTTCCATTCCCTCACAAAACAGTTGTGTTCCCTCTGGAATGTTTTGCATTTTGCTGCAAAAGTTGCCTTTCAAATGTTTCGCATTCATTTGTAAAAAAAAAAATAAAAAAGGAATTCCCTCACAAAAGTTTTGCATTCCATCACAATCAAATACATTCCCTCGCAAATGCTTTGCATTCCAAAACAAGACTTTCCTCACAAATGAGCGCAAGTGGAGACATAGTAAATTGGAGGTGTTTAAGATTGCTTGGAGGGACAGCATGGCAGAGTACAAGCATGCCCTCACTAAAGCTAAAGCTGCATACTTCTCTTCAATCATAGAGAAAAATAAGAATAATCCAAGATTTCTCTTTAATACTTTTATAACAAAAAACCCCACAGAAAGTGACTCTCCCATTCTGTGTAATTTTAACAGTAATGATTTCATGACTTTCTTTAATGATAAGATAGAAAACATTAGGCATAAAACTCAATGCTCATCACATCACCAAACTGTTCAGCCGCCTTCCAGATGCAGCACTAGTGAAGACATCTGTTCAATTGCCGTAAATCAAGACTAGAATCTTTTACCCCAATTACTAAATTACTGAACTATCCTCACTGATCAGCTCGTCTAAGTCATCAACATGTTTGTTAGATCCAATTCCCTACACGTCTACTCAAACAAGTATTACCTAGTGTTATAGAGCTAGTGGTTAGTTATTTTAAAATTCATTCCTTACCTTAGGTTATGTTCCCAAATCCTTTAAGTCTGGGGCCGTTATCAAACCACTGATTAAAAAAAGCCAATCTTTGACCCTTGGGTGATATCTAATTATAGACCAATTTCAATCTTACCGTTTCTGTCCAAAATCTTAGAAAACGCCGTCTATCAACAGCTCTGTAGTCACCTCCAAAGGAATGAAAATTTATGAAACATTTCAGTTCTGGCCTTCAGCCCCATCATAGTACTGGAAACAGCATTACTTAGGGTAATAATTGACTTGTTAATGTCCTCAGATAAGGGATGTTTTTTCTTTTCTTGTTCTGTTAGATTTAAGTGCAGCATTTGACACTATAAGATCATGATGTTTTACTAAACAGACTAGAAAATACTGTAGGTATTAAGGGATCAGCCACTTCTTTGGTTTACATCCGACTAAACTGACCGGTACCAGTTTGTTCATATAATAATCTAAAGTCTAAGCTCTCAAAAGTGAAGTATGGCGTGCCTCAGGGGTCAGTGCTGGGCCCGCGTTTATTCTCTCTGTACATGCTGCCACTAGGCTCAGTTATTCATAAACATGGCATTAGTTTCTACTGCTATGCAGATGATACACAGCTGTACATATCAGCCAAACCTAATGACAGGCCTTACAATCAACAAAATCGAGGACTGTGTAAAAGGAAATAAAAGATTGGATGTTATTTAATTTTCTTCTTACTTAACTCAGATAAAACTGAGGTTCTATTAGTGGGACCCCAAGGCTTGTGAGAGACAGGTTTGGCTACATCTATCCTAAATCTAGATGGCTGTCCCAGTATTGCCTCCCCGTCCGTCTGTAAAAAACTTAGGGGTCACATTTGATTCAGATCTCTCCTTTGATGCGCACATTAGCAGCATCACTCGAATTGCTTTCTTTCAATTACGTATATATCGCTAAACTAGAAATATCCTCTCTTTTAATGATGCAGAAAAACGTGTTCATGCTTTTATAACCCCAGGTTGGGATTACTGTAACGCCTTACTTACTTGGATGCTCTAGTAAATCCTATAAATAAACTTTCAGTTAGTTCAGAAATGCAGCTGCCCGAGTGCTAACTCGCAAAACTAGAAAATGTTGATCATATCAAACTCCTGTTCTATCATCACTTGCACTGGTTACCAGTCAAATTCCCCATTGATGACAAAATACTTCTTATAACTTATAAAGCTCTACATGGGCCTTGGGCCCCACATTATCTGAGTGAACTCTTAGAGTTTTACAATCCAACTCGTCTACTTCGTTCGCAGGGTGCAGGACTTCTTTTAGTTTTCCTAGATTAAAAAAGTCACAGCAGGGGGAAAGGCTTTCTCATACATGGCCCCCAACTATGGAATAAACTTCCCACTTTCGTTCGAGATTCAGACACCCTCCAAAGTTTTAAGTCTAGGCTAAAGACATGCTTATTTACGCAGGCTTTTGAACTAGATTTTACGACCAGGTTGCATGATTTGGGGTTGCTGGGGCCGGAGTCTGAAGTCATGTCTGGCCTGCCTGCCTTGCTTCCGCTAGCCGGGAGTGTCGAGTGGGGCGTGGGGTATCTGGCTGAACTAGGCTTGGGTCCTCGTTGATCTTGACTCATGCATCCTTGCCTTAGAATAAAGGGCAGAGCTGGGGGTTCATAGTCAAAGAGTCTTATGGTGAATCAAAATGTTGGGTTGCTGTCTTCTGCCGCTCGTGGGGTTGCCAATGTCTCATGTGATCCCTCTTTCTTGGCTGTGTTTCCTACCAGTTTTCTCCTCTTTTCTAGCTTTCTAGCTATGCTGCTATAGCTAATGCTGCCGGGGTCTCATGCTTTACACCTTGGCATCAGTGATAGTTAACAGACACGGTGCTCTTAATCAATAAACAATTACATTTCTGTTTTCTCTCCGAGCTGTGTTCCGGCAGTTCCAGCCCCACACATGATGTTCATCTGCTGTAGCTCCACTCAAGCTGCTTCCGTCATCAGCTCCAGCCCCATCATACCCGGGCCACTTAATGCCGATGTGCATACTTCACATTTTATTCGAACTTTGACTCCATGACTTTAGTTCGCTCTAGATTTATTCATCTACGCCGCCCAGGGAGGTTGGGTCCCCTTTTTGAGTCTTGGTCCTCCAAAGGTTTCCTTCTATAACACTCAGGGAGTTTTTCCTTGCCACTGTCGCCCTAGGCTTGCTCAATTTGGGATTGGACGTAGTTATTAGGAAGATAATCTAAACTTGTAAGTTGCTTTGAGACAATGCTCCATTGTAAAAAGCTCTATATAAATAAAATCTGACTTGACAAATGTTTCCTCACAAACACTGAGTTTCCCCTTCCTAATGTTTTGCACTCCCTTTGCAAATGTTTTGGATTTCTCTCCCAAAAAATTGAATTCCCACTCAAATGTGTGTATTCCCTCACAAAAAATTGTGTTCCCACTCAAATGTTTGTCTTCCTTAACAAGTTTTTTTGCAATCCCCCGCAAAGTGTGTCCCCTCACAAGAAAATTTGTGTTCCCTCGTAAATCCTGTAGTTCTGGCTATGGTAAAGGCCATTAGCAGGAGTGTGTAACATGCAGTACAGCAATATATAACAACACACAGTGCTACAAACTAGTTAGCACTAGCGGAAGGTGTTGTGGAGCAGCTCATTCCTGAGGCAGATGCTACCATGAATCATCCCTTGTGCAATTCTCATAATTACAGACATACCAAGCTATAGATTCTGTGAACTCTAACTGCAGAGAGATGGAAAATCATTTAGAAAGGAATGAGAGGTGAAGGTTATAACTCTGTACCGACATGATTCAGAGTCTTTTCAACCAATACAGTGCCAACACCCAATGTGGCCTCGTTCCACATCGAACCCATCTGAACCTGGCATGGCTCACTGCTTGCTAAAAGGTGCATACACTTTGGGCCAAGCAATTTCCATAAACAAACACAGACATCAGAATGAGTCGTCCTGAAGCTCCCTCACAGGGTGTGACCTTTCCATCAAGTCAGTAATACCTACTGATTTTAGCCGACACCAACAATTTTGACTATCAGCAACAAAACGTTCATCCCTTTCCTATAGGGTTCACTCTAAACACATCCTCAAACACAACAGAGGTCCAAGTAATTGCCAGTTCCCCCGGTCGCAACCAATTACTGAGCTCCAGACAGTCTCACGAAGCGAGCACAGGACGAGAAGTGTTCTTTAGAAGCTTTATTTTTAAGTGTCAACCGAAGTGGTGAAAACACACCGACAAGTGACTCTTAAGCAGTGGGACTAGGTTCTCCAGACTGATGATTAATTTTTCAGCTGACCTTCCAGTGAGAACATACAGGGACTTGATACTTGTGTGCTTTGAATCTTGAAACCATAGTTTAAGGAAATACAGTTACGTTTATATTCCTGTCATTTAGCATAACTAGAGCTTCCCAGTGGTGTAACTCTGGTTGGCCCAGACAACAGATAATTGAGTGCGTTTACATGCACAAAAATGACGTGGGTAATAATCAGATTTCTACTTTGCAACCAGCCAATGATCTCTCAGAAGAATGTTACATAAACCTCACTATTTAATTAATTCTTCACTTTCTCGAACATATTCTACATTTTCCCCAAAAGTGTTTGGTAGACATTTCTTGGGGCTGCATTTAATATCAGGGTTGCCAGATCCCACAAGAGAAATAAGAGAAATAAAAACAAACCCAAAATAAGCAAAGTTTCTGTGAAACCCGATTAAAATCAAAGTATGGTTTAACATTTTTCTTTGTACTGTTCTTTCTTTCTTTTCTATTTTTCTTTCTTTCCTTCTTTAGCATATACATGGCTTTCTTTCTACTTTTCTATTTTTCTCTTTCTTTCTCTTCTATTTTTCTTTCTTTTTCAGTACTCTCTTGAGATGCATACGTTTAGAAATCTGAATTCTGAGCTAAATCTGGCTCTCTTTATTACTTAATCTGATTTATAGATTGGAGTATATTGTTTACATGACCATATGAATAATCAGATAACTGCAGAAATCTGACTAGGATCAGAAAACTAAGTGCAAGCAAACACACTGGAAAAGAGCAGAGGTGGCTCAGTGGTTAAAGCTCTCTACTAATCAACGTTGTGGGTTCAAATCCTGACTCTACAAAGCTGCCAATGTTGGACCATTGAACAAGACATATGACATTTGAACTCCTCAGCTGAATTGCAAGTAGCTCTGAATAGGGACACAGGTTAAACGGGATTCTAAACACCCTGCCGATGGAGCCAATGACGATCAATAGAACAGTCTATGAAAAGCTCAATCTGCTGAACCCTTATCTAATGGTCATGGACTCGTAGATGTAGTAGTCGGAGTCTGCAGACTAGATGAATTCAGCAGGATCGTCTTCGTCCATTCTAACAAGGACAGCTCATTATTGATCAGTAGAGTCCAGGTGGCTCCTCATCTCCCTTGTCCTAAGCTTTCGTTCCACTCGTACTTGCATTATGTATCTATTTATTACTTTTTTACGCTTTAACCCTGGGAAGGTTTGTGGCGGTTCTCTGGAGAGTACGGTGCAACCAAGTAGGGCCCTATGATTTCAGCAATGGGGAGAATATGGAGGAATTCGCGGAATTGAGCAGCACAGTATTTTACCAACTTTAATTAAGTTATGTATGGAGCTTTAAACACGGCTCAGTCACTCGCATGCTTGTGTTTTTAGTGCAGTCGGGCGTCTCCAGTCTTGACTGCAAAATTCAGGGCACAACAGTGTCCTATCGATTTAAGAGCATTACTAAAAGGAGCTTAGGTTCGTTGAAATCGAATTATAGTGGAGCCTCGGAATTTGAACAATTCAGAAATCGAACCCTATACAGAACACTCAATGGTGCGATCTTCCAACCATGATGCACATAATCCAGTTCAGTCGGTGGTGATCATGCACCAATACGCCAATCGTCATAAACCCAAAAAGCAACAATAACTAGGGTGCGATCACAGGCACAGTATGTACATTGTACATTGCCCGACCAAAAAAAGGGGCAACACCTAGATTTACCCAAGCAAATAATTAAATAGTTGAAAAAAAAGAGCCTCCCATTGGATAATTACTGCATTGGTGATTATTTTTTCAGCCGGAAACAAGCTATTTAACCCTAACTGATGCAGTGAGTAGCTTCTCATTTGTTAAACAACCATGCCAAAAGACACATCCTGCGGTCGTGGAAAATGGTTCAGGGAGCATGAGCCATTATTTTCACACATGGATTGTCCACCACAGAGTCCAGACCCGAACCCCATTGAGAATCTTTGGGATGTGCTGAAGAAGACTTTGCGCAGTGGAACAAATCTCCCAACATCAGTACAAGATCTTGGGGAAAAATCAATGTCACTCTAGACAGAACTGCCCCCCCCCCCCCCCCCCCCAAGTTCTGGAATCAAATATCCCCATAATTTTCCCCATTCATTCCCGACGCCCGTTATTGTTTTTGTGTCTATATTTGTATGTGAATAATGATTAAAAACATGATTTTTAGATTCAATAGGCTTTTTGGAACCAGTTAAGTATTCCGAAGTCCCATTGTATTCACACTTTTATTTATAGTTAAAAATTAGGCACCCTGAACCTTTCCTTCGCTTTTATTTAATTTAAATCGTTTTTGATGTTGCTAAATGTAATCGCAGCAATTTCATTAAATACAAACGTGCCATTTTACTATGTTTTGTTTTTTTAGTTATTTTCTAAAAAAATATATAATAAAATAAATAAACACTTAAAAACCTAAAAACCAGAATGGTGAAAATTAAACAAAAAAAACAAAACACAATAATGTGAAAAAAATAACTTTTGGGGAAAAAAAATTTAACCAATTTCATTGAGCCCATACATAAGCACGCTCAGGATGGATCTCCAGTTCATTGTAGGGCGCTTACCCCCCCACACCACCCCAAAATGTACATATGCATGTGAAGACCGAGTTGGATGGCATGCACAGCCAGGACTCCCTGCGGCGGTGCCTAGCATGTAGACCGCTGCTTCACCCGAGAGCAGGCACATAATTGCTAGAGCAACTGTTTTAAGTTGGCATAAAGTGCGGCATGAGCGCCAGGCTTTCGGCTGAAATCTGCTGCTATTCCTTTACGTGCTTCACATTCGCACGGCGAGGGGAAGCAACGGCACAGGATGCCACTTTTGTAAACACGAGTTCCTGACACCAGCTGTCCCTTTGCAAATACAGCGAGAAGTTATGTGGGAAGATCTTGAGGAACGATCCGCGGCAAGAACAGACTACACTTGAAGCCAGAGGATTTGTGGATGCCCACTGGGTGTTATTGCAACTTATGCATCGAGAACTTCAAAAGGTGTTTTTTGAGGTTGATAGTGAAACAGGTTACTAGCCGAAAGGCGCTGCCGAGGGCACCTTCGGGCAGAATTCAGGATAGGATTAGGCCGCGAATGAAAAGGATACACAAACAGAATCACTCAACCCCGTCACGCTGTGTGTGGACTTTTATCTTCATGCCTGGTTGTAGAAAAGTCGCGTTAGTCATGCAGCGAGCTTCGTTCACTCAAGCTTCCCGATGTGTGGAATGCAAAGAGAGAATGACAGCCCAGCATAAATAGTCAGTGGACGTTTTTTAGTTCTTTCTCTACCCGAACTACTGAGTCAAAACTACATGTCCATGACCTGAGGCTTTTTGAGGGCGGCATTAAAATATAACAAAATAATTTAAAAAAGGAATGGTTTTAACCAGTGCATTGACCAAAATGCAATGAAATACTTGCACCAGTCCACAGTGAAAGAAAAAAACCTCAGTACTAAGTATCAGTAGCCTACTTAGGTTTTATCAAAAGTTTCTGTTTTTAAAAGTTTGTGTTGCATCACTGTCCGGCTGAAATTAAATTAGGTGCCTAGAGCAAGGTTCTCTGATAACTTTTTGTTACAAAAACCGCAAAGTTCACTCTCCCGAACTACACGGACTAGTGTCCTGAATAAATCTTTGTATTTTAACTCTAAGAAGAATCAGGTTATTTATTAAGTGTACATTTTCACAATATATTTTCAATTACAGGCAGTCCCCTATGTACAATGGGGATAGGTTCCAACAAATCCATTGCATGTTGTACTGCTGATGGGAGATGTGGACCACTGTGCAAAGTCTTCCCCAGCACATCCCAAAGATTCTCAATGGGGTTCAGGTCTGGACTCTGTGGTGGCCAATCCGTGTGTGAAAATAATGGCTCATGCTCCCTGAACCACTCTTTCACAGTTTGAGCCTCATGAATCCTGGCATTGTCATCTTCGAATATGCCGTGCCATCAGGGAAGGAAAAAATCCATTGATGGCATAACCTGGTTCACTATATTCAGGTAATCAGTGAACCTCATGCTTTGGGCACACAATTCTTTGGGCTGAACCTAAATCTGGCCAACTGCAGCAACCCCAGATCATAGGACTGCCCCACGGGCTGGTACGGTAGGCACTAGGCGTGACCTAAGAATGCCTAAGACTTCTGCACAGTACTGTACAGGGTG
This sequence comes from Ancistrus triradiatus, assembly GCA_025084515.1. Lineage (NCBI taxonomy): Eukaryota > Metazoa > Chordata > Actinopteri > Siluriformes > Loricariidae > Ancistrus > Ancistrus triradiatus. The sequence continues at coordinate 382,396 of JAJAGP010000471.1, read as the reverse complement.
ATATGCAAGAACAAGTGCGGACAAATCTTAAAGCAACGATTCCACAATCCTCCGGAGTGTAGGATATCGGGACAAATTTATTCAACCACATGTCCTCTGTTCTCCTACCTGCTAGCTCCCACACGGAGCAGTGTGTGTGTGTGTGTGGTCGTGTATACTGCGATCTAGACCTTGAGCGTTTCCTGCCCAGGCCCGGGCTGTTGCCAAGGCGATAGTTGCTGGTGCTGTAGCGCTGCCTCTCTTTTTCTCTCTCCTCGCGACGGCTCTTGCTGGGAGAATGAGATTGGGACCTGACAGAGGGAAGACAGGAAGGCAGAACACACACACACACACACACACACACACACACACACACACACACACACACACACCATCAAATCACAAGCCACAGCAGGGGTGGGTGGGTGCGTATATATCAAATTTATATACACACACACACCGGACCGGCCATAACATTACTTATTGTCCATTTTATCAGCCCCACTTACCATAAAGGGGCACTTTATAGTTCTGCAATTCAAGTCCATCTATTGCTCTGCATACTTTGTTAGCCCCCTTTCACCCTGTTCTTTAATGGTCAGGACCCCTCACAGGGCCGGCACACACACAGCAGGTACTATATGGGTGGTGGATCATTCCCAGCGTATGGTGTGCAATACTGAGAACTAATGATATCTGGATAGTTTTTGGGATTTTGACGATAATGATAATAGGACGACACTTTGCATGTTTCAGAAATGTTTTTTCTAAAAGGCTTACACTGTAATGTCTCTTATTTATGAGCTGCATTTGTGTTTTGAGTTCACTTTCCAACAAAACAATGATCATAAAACTCAAAGCCAAGACAACACAGGAGTGGCTTAGGGGCAACTCTGAATGTCCTGGATTGACTCAAACATCTGTGGAGAGACCTGAAAATGCCCGTCCACTGACGATCTGCGTCTAACCTCACAGACCTCGAAAAGATCTGCAGAGAATAATGGCAGAAAATCCCCAAATCCTAGCGGGCAAACCATGTGGCACCATACCCAACAAGACTGCCAAAGGAGATTCAACTAAGTACTAAGTAAAAGGTCCGAATACTTATGTCAGTTCAATCTTTTAGTGTTTCCTTATTCAATAAATTTGACAAATGTATTAAATTCTGGTTTCCCTTTCTAATTATGGGGTGCCGAGTGTAGAATGATGGGGTTTTGAGTTTGCACTTGAGTTTTGTTTCATTTTAGCACAACGTGGAAAAAAGTGAAAGTGTCCGAAGACTTTGCGAATGTGTAGTACAGATGTGATGTGACAGAGAGATTTGTGAGATTTGTGGTGGCACTCCAGCGACTATCTTTCTTCAATAATGAGGAAGGTTCCATTAGAAGAAAAGTTGAACGAAGATGTTTCTGCATGCTGTCATTTATAATTCTTAGGCAGAAAGAAAATTAGAATTGGACGGTTATATGTTAGACTAAAATAGACAAATATCTCCGAACAAGTCAAACCAACAGACTGAAGTTGTTGTGGGTTCATGGTAAGACGTGGAATGGAACCTGGATCAGTGACATGTCTCATATTTTATGCTACGCTATGTTACTGCGGGTCCGTGGTCAAGCACAAGTTGTGGATTGGAATCTGGATTGGTAAATAGACTGGCCCTGTCCGGTGAATGAATGACATCAATATCGATTCGAAACCAATACTGATATTGGATCGGATGGATCCCATCTGTATCTAAAAGCATGGACGGTTCTCCACTAGACAGAACACTACTACTACACACAGCTGTACTATTTCCAACACATCCATTACGAAATAAATGAGTAGCTGTTCCTTCAAATTTGGCTATACAGAGCAGTGGCGACTCGTGTTCTGTTGCAGCTGTGGTTTGACACCGAGTCACTTTCACAAGACGACATTTTCATAGCCTGCTTTGAGCTTGTTTGCTGCAAAGCTCCACGCTCTGCATATTGATTTCCAACATCTAAAAAACCCAGAAATAGCATTGACATGTCTGCCACCTCGGTTTACCACCGGCTTGCGGCGATCAATGAAGGCTCACACGGTGTTTACCTAAACGCACCCACTCTCGTGTTGTTTTGTTATTCGAGAGTTCCTTAATTAGGGTGCGCTTACGATTTAGTTTTCGGTCCATCCCGACACTGTTCTTTGAGGCTTACTAACGATATAGAAGATCCTACACTTTGTCAATGCTGAACGCAGCCACGGAGCTTTGAAGGAAACAAATAAATTACAGTATTTGGCTTAGAGCAGTATTAAAAATAAAACCGTACTGATGAAAGGTTATTCAAAAAGCTTCAAGTGGACGTGCTTATTTTGTGCGGCTGTGCATAAAAAACCTCGCGTAATAGCCTACTAAGTTTGTAACGCAAATTGACTCCTTTTGTAAAGGATTTCATTTTCATTTGATTGAGTGGACAAAAGTAATAATGGTTTCTAGAAGGTCAGAACGATAGTGGCGAGTGGAGAAGATGAAGTCAATCCTCCTACAAACTGACCAGCTTAACCAAAAGGCCTATACGTGTCATTTAAAGTCGGATTTAGTGGAGTATGTACGGGCCCAAGTAATAATCCGTGCTGTAATGATTATATTTCATTACATACAGCCAAAGCAGTGCATGAAATGAGCTTAACATTGAGGTTGGAAAGCATACTGGTATAGAAGAGTGTGCCCTATGATGTTACATATTATTTATGCTTACATTTAGGCGTTTAACAGACGCACTTATTCAAAGCTACTGACAACTGATACAGTCTTATAAGCAAAGGGTTTGTGGGCAAAGAGCCAACAGTACAGGTATGCGCCATTTCAGACTGCTCAATCAACATCCGTTCACCTTAACAACTGAGGTCTTCGAAACATGTACAGTGGGGCAAAAAAGTATTTAGTCAGCCACTGATTGTGCAAGTTCTCCTACTTAGAAAGATGAGAGAAGTCGGTAATTTTCATCATAGGTACACTTCAACTATGAGAGACAAAATGTGGAAAAAAAATCCAGGAAATCACATTGTAGTGTGTTACTGATGGTAGCCTTTGTTACTTTGGTCCCAGCTCTCTGCAGGTCATTCATCAGGTCTCTCCGTGTAGTTCTGGGATTTTTGCTCACCGTTCTCATGATCATTTTGACCCACAGGATGAGATCTTGCGTGGAGCCCCAGATTGAGGGAGATTATCAATGGTTTTGAATGTCTTCCATTTTCTTACAATGGCTCCCACAGCTGATTTATTCACACCATCCTGCTTGCCCATTGTAGATTCACTCTTCCCAGCCTGCTCCAGGTCTACAATTCTCTTCTTGGTGTCCTTCGACAGCTCTTTGGTCTTGGCCATGGTTGAGTTTGGAGTCTGACTGTTTGAGGCTGTGGACAGGTGTCTTTTATACAGATAACGAGGTCAAACAGGTGCCATTAATGTTACGGGTTCGCCAGGATGGCAAAAGGCGAACCCTAAAAGAAAAGGGTTTTAGGACCCAAATGCAGTTAGCTCCAGATGGTAGTAATGAACTGAAATAATAATAAATAAATGCAAAAGAGAAAGTGCCAAAATAAAGAACACTGTGCCAGCGATGGCACAGCGTGGAATCGAACTCTGATCGCAGGCGTCAGAGTCCGTTACTTTAACCACGGGTCTACCGAGAGACTCACGTGACCTGTATGAAAAAGCGGGGGTTTAACCCGAACGGAAAAGCTCCGCCTAGCGCATACTTTTTTGCCCCACTGTAAATAAAACAAAACTGTCTTTTAACTCAGTTAACTCAGAATGCTGTGACTGTAAACAGCTGATTACCTCAACAGCTGCCGATCCACGAGCAGAGGCGGGAGTTAAAAAGCTGAAGTCATGTTTGTATGTATGCCTTTCTGCTGCTTATTGGTAACAAGCTGTAAATGGTGTTCGTAAGTCTGTGTGCCTGTCCTATTGTAGGTAGTACCCATTAGTTTTATCGCCCACCTCCTGTATATTCCATTTCACCTATAACTATATAAATTGGTTCACATTCACTTATTGAGTCTCTGTTTCATCTGGCCGATCTTCCAGTCAGTGTTAATTTCGTTGATGAATGATTTTCGTCAGTTTTCATCAACAACCCTTTTTTTCTAAGACAATGACTAAATTAAAATGAATGAAAAATGACAAAAACTAGAACGAACTGAACTGACATTTCTGTCAACGAAGGGAAAATAAGGAAAAATATCCAATCATAGCTTGAGCCTATGTGGAAAGGCGGGATGAGTTGGGTAGCAATCCAGTCAGTGATGCTTTAAGACGCACACCTTTGATCTAAACCCAGGAAGCCCGTACAAATAGCCTCTGTACTGTTTGTCAGGAAACCAACTCGACAATGTCAACACTTGGGAGAAAGAGGAGAGTCGATATATTGGCACATTTCTCATTTGATGTCAAGAAAGACAAGACTCTTTGTAAACCGTGTGGGGAAGCTATCTCCGCTAAACATGCAACAGACTTGAAACGGCATCTACAGGCGTGCCATCCTGAAACCGCGGTCATGCTATCCGTACCTAAATGGCGCGGGCTCCTATTTTAGCGGTATTATGGTAGTACGTTGCAAAGTTCATTATGTTCAAGCCAATATTTCAGCGAATAAAGTAAAGATTAAAATATGCTTTGAATTCTTATTTTATCTTGCCTAAAAAGTGTTCATATTCGTTTTAAGGAGCATTCGGATAGCAGAACTCCATTTTATACTGTAATTATGAATAAATGCATATAGATCATGCACATCTGACCTGATTTTATATGGATAATAAAACTCGTAATACATCATTTATTCTAACTTGATTCTATTGTACAATATCTCATGAGTGTCCACACCGAGTTTGAAGCAGCACTTTGATGGAAATGATGAGTGTTGGTGACCGCTTTTCTGTGTACTGTTGGTATCAATGCATGCATACAGACCTGAGCTTATAACTTAAGTACATCTACATCATTCATTCCAACTTGATTCTGTGCTCCTCCTAGATCTACGGAGTCTGAATCAGATCTATGGAGTTATAACTACTTTCATGTATACTATTAATACCAATGAATTATCAAGTAGATGTTTCATTTCGTGCGACTTAGAGTTCAAGTGATATATTAAAGCATTTTCCTATTGCAGCCTTTACATGTCATATTTTAGTCATCTGAATCTACTGTAGATTTAGTCGACTATAAACTTATTACAATTAGTTGACTAAAACTAAAAATGATGAAATTATGACTGAAACTAAATTACATTTTAGTCAAAAGACTATGACTACAACTAAATCAAAATTTGCTGTCAAAATTAGCACTGCTTCCAGGTTGTTCGTAAATCTTATCAATGCATTTTTGGCTTTCGTCAGACAAAAGTATCAGGTCCATTGTGCCACGCTCTTCAGTGTTATGCCTTCCTCTACATTACTGCGTTTTCTATAATTACTGTGAATTTCCATTAATTAAAGCGGGGTTTGCATTAGGGATGCTGTGTGGATGGTAGCGTTCCACTCGCGTTATCTATGCAGTTTTATACCCTTTATATTTACACTACAGTAGCCTAAAAAGACTAAGGGACTATGCTAATGTTTCACGGAATGGACTGTGGTTGTTTAACACTGCATACCTGTGACTTGGCAGGGATTGGATCTGAACCTTGGACCTTGAGGACCACAGTCCAGCACTTTATCCGCTTCACCACCAAACAAGTTATGGATTTATTGCAAATAAGCCTGAAAGTGGTCCAATAAAGATGAGCTTATTTAGCTCTTACTAACAAAAATGAGGTTTAGTTACAAACCCTTTAGCCTCTTTAGTTTGCTCAATTAATGCTCATATATTGCTTTTTACCACACTAAAGTACTAACATTTGCCTTAAGAGTTAGGTCTGTTTTAGACGTAGACATCATTCGTTTTTATTTAGAATCATCAACAAAAAAATGCCATTTGATCATATGTTGTTATTCGGTCATGGAGTCGAAGCCTGATCTGAATCTGAACTGCGGAGGTTTCATTGCTGTTGTCGCCCATTTGCCTCAAGGTGATCAGAGTCGCTGTTATCCTTTTTTGTGCACTGCACCGCTGTGACACTGAACAGCAGAGAGAGAGGGCGATCTAAACTTGAAGTAAAACCTAGTATAATTTTAAAAACGACCACGTGTGGAAATTATTGGCAGCAGCTGAGAAACTAAAGTAGCTTGCAACCACTGTGCCCTTTGGTCACATCCGCAGCAATTCGCTGTTGGCACCGTGTGCCAGAGGAGCCGTGGCTCGTCCAGGTGCCCTGCAGTGAGAGTACAGGCCTGCATTCTCTCAGCAGTGACTGCACAACCTGATTGAGAGTAGTAAGGGCACCATTAAGGTGGCAATGTGCCAGAAGTGATTGACACTGATGACCGGAGTGGCATCATAGTGACAGACGTGACGGAGATGCTGAGACACTGCAGGTCTGTTGCTATTCAAGTGATGGACAGCTTTCAAAACAAACACCAAACAATACAAATGGCTGTGTTTCTAGACGTCTCAACATCCACGATCCGTTCTATGAAATCACACGTTAGAAAAAACGATTAAGGAAATAATGATATGAAGAAAGTCAAGAAAAGAAAGAAAAAGGTAAGTAAATAAAGAAGAAAGGAAATAAAGGAAGCAAATAAGGAGGGAATAGGGAAATAAAAGAAGGAAGCAAACAGGAAGGACAGAAAAGCAGAAAGAACAGATACAGAAAAGAAAATAAAGCTCAAAGAAGAAGCTGGGAAACAAAGTAGTGAGAAAGTGAGAAGGAAAAAACAATAAAGAACATGAAGAAAGAAAGGTATATGGAGAAATAAAATAAAAAGCTAAAAACAGATGGGATATAAAAAAAGTAAGTGTGTGAGTAAAGATGAAGGACAGATGAAAAGGAAAAAGAAAATAGAAGAAAGTAGGCAAACTTAGATAAAAAAGAAAGACAAGAAGAAAAAAAGTGTGAGAGAAAGATAAAAGGTGAGTATAAATAATGGAACAAAAAATCTTCTAAATAAATAAATAAAGATTAAAAAAAGATATGACGAGAGAAAAAAGGAAAAAGGAAATAAAGTAACACTGACTGGAAATGTGAAAGGAAAGAGGTAAGAAACAGGTGTGAATGAGACTAAGCATACAAGAGAATAAGAAAAAGACACATGAGAAAGTAAGGAGAGAAGAAATCCCACTAAGAAACAAGAAAGAAAGAACTAAACAATGGTGAGAAAGTAAAAAAGAAGGGTGAGAAGGAAAAGGACTGAACAGAAGCAAGACAAAGGAACAAGGCATTTAAAACCCAAAAGTAAAGATGGGACAAGGAGAAAAAAAGAAAGAAAAAGCAAGCTGAGAAGAGAGGTAATACTTGGAAATAGGAAAAACTGAGACTAAAGAATGAAGCACACAAGAAAAGTGAGAAAGGCATGAGAACAATAAGACGAGACCACAAAGAAGAAAAAAAAGGTGAGAAAGTAAAGAAGAAAGAAAGGTAAGAGGGGAACAGAACAAAAGGAAGAAAAAAAAGTTGTGAAGGAAAAGGGGAAAAAAATGAAAGAAGAGAGAAAGGTGAGATGTGATGGAGACCTCAATTACATTCTTTAATTTGCACTGTAAGTGATTTGAGGCCTGAGGGCAGAAATGATTCAATCTGCAGAGAACATATTAATGCTTGTCAAAAAACGGTGTGATGAGACGAGGGTAATTACTGCAACGTCAGCACCTGACGAGGACAAATTGGCTGGGATTTCACTTGTGAGGAACATTTCGCACCTCTCTGATCAGTTCCAAAAACCTCAAAAGCTATAACTGTTGTTCTGGTAATTCATGAAGTGATGATACGCTCGAGGTTCCTGCTGTAGCGCGAGATATCGGCCTGTAGCCTCGTACCTACAACCGCAGTACGTTATAGCACGGACATTGAATGCATTATTGCGATTATACCACAGTTTATTGTTCGATATTAAGATAAAAAGTATGGAAAAATCTACTGGTTTATCAACATTCGGCGAGGTAATATAGCTCTGTTCTATCAGAAACATCATCATCAGACTATGGCCTTCACTCATTATAGTCAAGGAACATCCTTTCCCAGTAACTGTTTATTATACAGACAAGCACAAATATAGAAAACGTGTATAAGGCAAGCTGTTACTATTCTACCAACTAGAGATGCACCGATCCAATATTAGGATCAGAAATCGGTCCTGGGACCGAAAATTAAGCTGATCCATAGGACTGGTCCATTCACTCTCATATTGCCATCCCAACTTTAATTTTTCGGTTACGCCAAAAAGTCCAAAACGAACACTGCACAGGGAGGTGGTAACACTGCAAAGCAACATTTTGACTACTTATTTTGAATTTGAATGTTGTTGCAAGGTCGTGCGCATTTTTTTATTATTTTAGTGACGCATAAATAGCAATTTAGTACATTTGTATCCCTGTTAATTTGTTATATTTTCTTTCACAAAGCTAGTAATGTTTAAGTCCATCCTGATACCTAAAATCTCTCCCACACTATGTGCTACATTTTTTAGTAATTCAACAACAGTAATGACCCATATGTAACGTTTATGTATCGGAACTGAAAAAATCGAATCGGTGCATCCCTACCCAAAGTCTAGGATCCCGTTTCCATTTCCGTTGATTAGTGGTTATAAAATTGGAAGATGAAGCTATTAATGTTAAACAGTATCAGTCAGAAATGTACAGGGGGAGTTATACAGCATCAGCAGCTTTGTAGGGTTAAGAGCTGCGGACGGTGTTTAATGAGAGAAGTAGAGTTTAACACCAGCAAACGTCGTCTCGGAGAAGATGAGAACGAACGGAGGTGACCGAACGAAACTCTATTCGTTGCTTGGTTACGTGTGTATGTGGTGGAGTTCTACTAGAAGAGCTTCGGGTCAGACTGCCATTATCGTGCAATACTGACACTCCTAGAACGTCTCTCAGCCAACTCACTGTGGTATAATCAGGTATATAGAGATCTCATTATGAAGAACCTGCCAGGTCTGGAATGAACACAGTTGAATGGACCATGGGACTGTGGCAGCCTAACGGGTAAGGTCCAGTGTTCAAATTTCAACCTCTGCCAAGATGCCACTGCCCTTAACCCAAAATTAAAAATGCTCGGACTGGAACAGTTGTAAATGATGTAGATACAAATGAAAGGAATTCGACTTGTACCTGGACCTCTTGTAGGAACGGTATGCGCTGGGTAAAGAGTGCTTGCTTTTGGTCCTGGAACGTGACCTGGACCTGGATCTTCTTTTGTGTTTCTTCTTTTTCTTGTCTCGGTCTCGCTCTTTGTCTCGACTGGAAGACGTGGAGGACGAAGACAGGGGTGGGACCGGGACCGGAGCAGGTGGGTCGACGCTCCTCACAGGCACTTCTGGAGGCGGGTATTCTGAAACCGGTTCCAGGATGAAGGTCCCATCTGGAGGTTCGCTGGACTCCTCCGGCTGGAGAAACACACAACGGACAGATCAGACGGGCGAGATCAAAACTGTGGCTATGGGAAACAACGACACAAGGTCCGATAATGGGCAAAACCCAACAGAAGGTGTTTGATGGTATTAAGGCGTGGGGAGGATGAAAGAAACTCTGATGCCATTCTGGATGTGTGACGGTCAATACAGAAGCAGCTGGCCTCGTGTGATCAAAAACAGCCTCCACACTTCTAATCAGTACAACTGTGTGGACGACCAGAGGCGGGGGCGTTCGTATACAGCACTGGCTCTCAACGGGCTGTACAGCGATTTTTTAAGACCGCGTCTTTGAGCGGCTCCTAATTACTCATGTGCGTACTCCTGCGTCTCTTCCAAGCCTCTAATTAAGCCATTCGAGTTAAAACGCAGGCCTGTCACACACTAATTGGTCGCTCACACGTCCAATTACTTCAGCATTCGTGTGTCTG
>JAJAGP010000471.1:330000-367500 GCA_025084515.1 Ancistrus triradiatus | reverse complement strand
CAAAGTCAGGAATCAGGGTTCGATTCTCACTTGAGGTTACTCTATGTGGAGTCTGATGCCCATCTTGTGCCTAGTGTTTCCAGGATAAACTACATGCTATGGTCACTGTATGGGTGGACCTTGGCATTTTTCTCCCCCAATAGACCATGTGTGGTTCTGCCAGGTAATTCACAAGGCTGTACCTGGCTTACTAGGGCTTCTTATCACACACCAAAGTTCGAACCCTACCTGGTATTCTGTCAGTGTGAAGCCTGGAATGTTCTTAGGTTTCCTCCCAACTTCCACCTCCCACCTCATGCCAGTGCTTTGGCAACAGGTGCTTTGGTTCAAGAGTATCCATAAAGACAGAGTCTCTGAGGAGCAAAAATGGGCAGAGGATCTCCAGTTTGTCAAAAAACGAGTGAGACAATTACTGAAGAGACAAATGTTCCTTAAAGAAAGATCGGAAGGAATTTACATATTGCTGATTTGGCTTGTTGAAAAATGCATGGACATCCCTGGAAAAGATGTCATCTTGGAGGCATATAGCTTCAGTGTCCTTTTCTGCATTAATGCTGCCATCACAGAAGTGTAAATGACTTTGCCAAGGGCACTGACAACCCCGACAGACCCCGGCTTTTGGTCTTGTCGCTGATAACAATCTAGATGGTCCTTTTCGTCATTGGTCCAGAGCACACGGCATTCATTTCTTCTATCCTAGATGCCTCCGTGCCTAGAGAAGTCGATGACACTTCTGGAAATGATTAATATAAGGTTCGTTTTGCACAGTAACGTTTTAAGTGGCATTTGTGAATGTAACTCCATATTGTAGTGTTTGCCAAAGTAATCACTTGCCCATGTGGTTCTATCAGCTATTGACGAATGACAGTTCTTGATGCAGTGCCATCTGAGAGATTGGAGATGGAGTGTTTGCCATTTACGGACTGAAATTCCTCCAGATTCCTTGAATCATTTAATAATATTATGCACAGTAGACGAAGAAATATGCAAATCCCTTCCAGTCTATCTTTGATTTGAAATGTTTAAATAATTTTCTCACGCATTTCTTGACCAACTGGTGAACCTCAAAAACTCGACCTTGGCTACTACTTTGTATCGATCACCTGTTGGCATCACCTGTTTTAATTCACATTACTGGGGTACTGTCTGTATACAGTTGGGCATATTCTCTCAGTGGCCACGAGTTTCACCATACCTCCCAGAACGAACCACGCATACATTATGTACTGGTAAGTACTTAATACTACGTGGATATGAGAGAAGGACGGATCAGGACATCCCTACTTATGAAAAGCCTGCAGTTCATCGCTCTCAGGAGCCAATAAGGATCTTCCAAGCTTACTCCAATCTAGGGAAATCTAGGTTAGGCCTAGGGAAGGATATGTGTTGTATATCTCCGTGCCCGGGTGCTAGTGTAGAAGAGGTTTACTCCATTCTAGCTTCAATGTGACACATCAGGACACTCGTTCTCCATCTGTCTTTCTCTAAAGCTCTCACATAGTGTGCTTATTGGGGTCAGCAGATGATGAGGGATTTGAGAGCTTTGTACGTAACTCCTGAGCTGATCCTTTAGTCGCTGGATGGAAGCTGAGAAATTCAGTGTGTGGGAGGGAGCAAAGACGGGTGAAAGATTGCACTCTGTCGGCGGAGAGGTGCGGGGCTAAATGGAAAGCCTTCCCACTAAATGGGTTTTAGATGCATCTCATGTTGGAAGGGCTGGAGGTTGGTGGTGAGGCGGCAGAGTTGGAAGCCACCCACTTCTCAGGAACCCAATCTGCACAATGCCACACTAATCAGTACAGCAAATAAATACAACACTAATGATATACATAGCATGTGGGAGTCTATTCCTTGAGGAGGGCTTGCATCAGATTCAGTATCCTGCAGTGTTTTAGTTATTTATTCTAAGGTCGCATTAACAAACTGACTGGCATTCATATGCAACATATGAATGCTTTTTGGGTTGGCTAGAGGCACTTTTGTCTTTCAAGTCGAAGTAACAGAGCTGTTTCCCATCAAGGCGTTGTTTAGGGATTGTGTTTATGGAGACAGCTATATTTAAAGTACACTCATTGACCCAAAAAAAGGAAAAAGAAAAAAAAAAAAAAAAAAAAAGTCAGATTGTTCTGAAACTTCTGCATGTAGTTATGTAGATAGGTGTGGTGTGAGTAGACACTGGGTCTTGCTACACGAAGGCCGCCCCATAAAAAGGCTCTCAAATGCTACTTTTGGGTAGTGTACCTCTTGGTGAGAGATCGCAGACTCCAAAACATTAGGTCCAGTTGCATCATTGGTCTGAGATGGTCATTTCGACAAATTCCCTGACATATTGGCCATTCTGACCTGGCTGTTAAGAGTTGTTGGGAGCAGTGGTTCCATGAGGGCACGCACACAGGGCACACAGGTTCTGGATGGCCCACCAGTAGAGAGGATCGTCTGATCTGCAACAAGCACGAGCAGCTCCCAGAGTTTCATTCTGACACAGTCTGTGACCCATTTCGTTTGAAAAGGCAACAAATCGAGAACCAGCTAAGGTCCTTCCAAAGATCTGGAAAACCATGAACTTCAAAGTCTTTCAGACTGTCAGACAAAAAAACACAGTCTTCATACTGAATGTCTTTATATCTGAAGCTAGTCATGTCCTCATGTCCTGATATGTATCCTTCTCTCCAAAATTGATCTGTGGCCCGTGGTTGCACCGGTTACTGCATCAGCGCAGTATTAATCATTTAAAAGAATCTGCTTCTAAACATTACCTTCTGAAGTCGGCTCCTTCCTCTCAGTTTAAAGAAATCTAAAGTGATTTGTGATAAAAGCTAAACAACACAGGAAGCAGCCAGTCCAGCGTTATGAACTGATTTACATATTAAGAGATACCTCAACCGAATTTCAGCTGACCGGAGACGTGTTAACTGTAAATGCTTAACTTGCCACCCAAAATGTCTACAAGGGACAATGTGTCTGCAACTGCAACAACGGGAAGAAAATCATACAGCGTAACCAGCTTTAACAAGCTTTACCGAGATCTGAGTCTAGACCCCATGCCAGAGGTGACTGCGGCAAAGGAAAAGTTCCTTGACACATAAGGAAAAATCTGTAAATTGGGGAACGAGGCTCAAAAAGAGAACTGTTCACACTAAGAATCACATCATTAAATCCTATAGGAGCAAATGTTACCTACAGTCCAGTGTTTTTGAACAGTATGGCGTTACACAGCATGGGATTGGTTTCTCGATGTAGGTATGCACTGCTTAACGACTTTTTTGAGGAAATAATCTGCCGGAAACTGCTAATCAATGCAACAGATCCATGAGCAGAGGCGGGAGTTAAGAGCATATCTAAAATATCTAAAAATGAAAACGCCTTACCGGTTGTGTGCTTGCTTGGGTGTATGACTAAGCTGCTTATAAAGTTATAAATGGCGTTTAAGTGTACTGGTTCACGTTCCCTCGTGGGGTCTCTGCATCATCTGGCTGATCTTCCGTGTTGTTCGGAAAACTGTCTATCAATGCATTTTTGGCTTCCAATAACAATTATAAGAAAAAGTATCAGGCCCATCCTCTAAAGTGTTATTAATTACTTTATTTAGCGACTCTATTTTCTGGCATTATTGTGAATTTCCACAAATTACAAAAGGTTTCGTGTGTAGAACAGCTTGGGCTTCCACTGGTGTTTTCAGCGATATCTCTGGTGCATTTACGTATCATTTGCACGCAGTTTTAATGAATTATTAGTGGCCTCACAAGGCTATGTGAATATGGTAACGTCCATTTCAGTCAACGACTCGTTTCACCGAGCGCAAATGCGATCGTTAACCAGCGCACTCCTGCTGTCGCAAAAATTTAAATACGCCTCTTTGGAAGCAATGAAGAGATATTCCAAATTAATATCTCACCGGGACAGTTTAACAACGTCTTGACAGGAAAACGTCAGGCCACCCGGAAAGTCATACCTCCATAAAAGTGGAAAACAAATTTGAGACGGCAGAGCGTCAAGTGTTCGAGAGTCGAGCAGACAAAGTCGTAATCTGAATGCAGCTGGAAGGCTAATTAGTGTGAAAACGAACGAGCCGTGTCAATTTAAGGGCTTTTACACAGGCAGCAATGGTACGTGTGAAGTAACAACGCGACTGAAGCTTCATTTGTGTGAATTATCAGACAAAGCGTGAAACCGCATGTCGGAGCCAGGCGTTAGCAGCTCTTATGACGGAGCAACGAGCTTTGGAAATGAGCGAAGACGTTCGCCCGTGCACTCAGACTTGTACCCGACCTGTAAGGGATGGCTCTTGTCAGGGTGTCCCATTAAAGCAGCGCTTGATGGAGACGGCTGTCCCATGAGGTGAGAGGGAAGGTGCTTTTGAGCCCAGAACTTCAGCACAGAAACTAAGAGCCCAATCAATTTGGGAGCAAAATTACACAGCAGACAGGCAGAAGCACTCACACTCACACTTAGACTCACACACACACACATCAAACAGCAAGGAACTGCTCTTGCAACATGTTATTTCAGCCATGGGAGACACAACAAGGCTCAAAGGCACCAAAATCAACATCAACTGAAGAAGACAAAACAGACACCTCCAGCGCCAGTAGGTGAAAAGCAAGCTGGAAAGGACAGAGTGAAGAGTGCCAGTCATCTGAAAAAGACCTCTTGCATCGAGAAGGTGCAGCTGCTTTTCCTTTGAATCCAGCTGAACTGAGTGGTACAACTGGGAACATCTGGGGGTGGAGACGTGTCAATTCATCGGAATGCAAAGATCTTACACATTGACTGAGAAACGGTTACAAAAAGCCAGGTGTAAACTCCAAACAGCAACCAGAGGTGACTGTGGCAATGGAAAAACATCACGCGACTAAGGATTTGTTCATTTGTTTCCACATCGACGGCTGATCGTTACTGGAGCAAGGAGGATCAGGAAGAGATTAATCCTATTTACATTATTAGTTCGAACGGCCTTCTGGAATAAATTATGTCCGGTGTTCCACTTGGACAGGAAGTAATGTCTGAACTCAGGACGTTGTGGCTGTAAACATGCTGCGGATCCACGAGCAGAGGTGGGAGTTACGAGTGCGAGTTAAGGTAGTTACATATACACAATCTTATGAGTGTGTATATGTAACTGCGTTACCAGTAGTGTGCTCGCTTGCTCGTTAGCTCACGTTTGGACTAGATGCTGTTCTAACACGGTTGATGTGTTTAGAGACTTTTTGTGCAAGTTATCATCATGGGGAAAATTGATTACGACTTTGAACAGCCTTCCGGAACCAATTTAGTTCGAATTCCGAGGTTCTACTGCATTTGCAATGTTCTGTAAGCATCAAAAGGATGACTTTGTCACTTCAAGAAAACATTTTGTTCATCCTGAGAAAAAAAATACCCATGAAAAAACCCCCAAAATGCATCGAGTCCGGTGTGTGGGGGGAAATATCTGCATTCAAATATGACAGTTTCAAATTCAATAATTTTGCAAAATGCAAGTACAATGGTTACCTCGGTTCTCGACCACCTCGGAACTCTTTTGACTAGAAAAATGTGTCTCTGCTCTTGTCGTTTGCTCAGTGAAGCTGTGTTTATCATGTTTTTCTTTATTTTTACATCTACAGTACTAATACAGTTAGTAATGACAGCCAACTGAAAGGAAACCAGGAACTGAATCCTCTTGGCTTTCAGGCTGAGCAGATAGCATTAGCAGCTAGCGTCCTGAGTTCACCAATAGAGCAAGTGTTTTGCTTTTTCGCTTTCATTACTCACCAAATTACAGGCGATTTTTCAACACTATTATAAAACAAGCTTTGTGTTAATGATTGTAGGTTAATGTAAGTGATAGCGCATAGACTATATTAAACTCATCGGTCCATGATACATTCAACTTAAGGGATTTGACGGAACGTACCCCCATCATAAATCAGGGAGAACCTGTACAATACAACTCCATTAATGCATATAACGTCTGATACAGTGTGGAATTTCTGGGGATCTGGAACAGATTCATTCAATTGACATTATTCCTTATGGGACCAGTTATTACTTCACCATGCATCACTAAACTCTCACATCTGATTGCATACTTCTCTTCAACCAGTGGATCTGTATCCAGCACTGGCTCCAACCAGCGGAAAAAGGGTCTGAGTGTTGAGTTGTAATAAACACTTTGATGAGAGAAGGCAGGGAGTACACAGAGTGTATTGGACTTCATAATGGGAAGTCCATAATGTGGAAAGCGATGCAAAGTACAGGGCGTATCCATAACGAACTGAAGATTGATGGCGGCGGGACGCCGATGCCCAGGGTGCGAGGGTCGCCATCCGTCTGCCTTGAACGATTTATGCTTTTGTTCATCAAGCTCGAGAGCGTCGGGCAGCCAGCTGGCACACGGTGGATGCGCCAAGACGCTGTCCTTAATTAGTCCGAGTACACTCAAGGTGAAAATTGGAACGATTACGCACTGTTTGTTTTATGAGCCCCCGACAACATTTGCGTCCGGGTGCTGATCCTGCCCTGCCCAAGCACATACGTATGCACACAAGCACGCTCCGTAGCTCAAATGTCAGCACACCCGGGACCAGCGCGGCTTACAGTTCACGTCAGGAGAGACGGGCTTTAAATAAGATCATCATTATGGATGGAGGGCTGTGTCTGACGGTGATTACCGTCCAAGTTATCAGAGTTTTGTCTTTATTCCGTTTATAGCTCACTGTTCGCTTGCTTTGTTTGGACGATGAATCAGCTGCTTAAGAGGGGAAAGCGTGTTCAGAGCAATTAAAGTGCAAATAAAATGAAATCACGCAAAAAGGTGCTAAAACCAAAATTCATGAACCGTTCGGGTTATGACAGTGGCTTAGTCTTCAAGACTCTGAACTACAGAAAGTCCGAGTTTTACGATGGAGATGCATTCCGACAACATTCTAAGCTGAATTTATCGTAAACCAAGGAGTTTAAGTTACACTCTATACAGTGGTATGAGTACTGAGCAAAATTTGTCCCATAAGGAACAAAGGACCCCAGAAAATCCACACTGTGTCAGGCATTATATGCATTAATGGAGCTGTATTGTACAGGTTCTCCCTGACTTATGATGGGGATACGTTCAGACAAATCCATCGTAAGTTAAATGTATCATGAACCGATGAGTTTAATATAGTCTATACTGTATCGTAGAAGACATGCATATTGTTCAAAACATATACATTAACCTACAGTTGGCCAAAATCATTAACACAAAACGTATTTTATTATAAAGTGTTGAAAAATCTCATGTAATTTAGTGAGTAATCAATTAAAAGTGAAAAGTAAAAGCAAAACACTTACACTATTGGTGACCTGTATTGGGGTCCTTGAGGATTCCTGTTTTGCTTTCGGTTGGCTCTTATAAACTAACCTTTTTAGGAGCCATGGAGACTTATTTGCACTAAGAACACTGTCATGTAGATGTAAAGACAAAGAACAACACGATAAACACAGTGGAGATCTTCACTGAGCGAGAGCTATTGTGAATCTGAATCACTGTGTACTGAACTGTGAATCGAGTTTCGGCTCAAACGACTCGGCTTCCTCATTTAGCCTCGGAGACTGTGAGATCGTATTGCTTGGCCATGGAAAACTGAACTGCAAAATTTGCCGAATGTGTATCATCGGGTCTCATCATGAAATTGAAAAATCGTAAACCACGATAAAATGGGGACTACCTGTACTTGCTTGGACGTTTAAATAGTGAGTGGAACTGTAAGGTAAATGCCTTTATCTCTCCAAAGTGCATTCAGCATGAAACTTCCCGAGCTACTACGTTTACATTTACAGCATATGGACTTATCCTGAGCAACTTACAATTGTAAGCGTTAGAAAGGCAAGGGTTTTGCTCAAGAGCCCAACAGTGGAAGCTTGTGAATCATCTGGTACAAGAATATGCACTGGAAAATATCTGGCCTTAAAGCAGTAGCAGTAAAAATAAATAAATAAATAAATAAAAAGTCAACCCCAAATAAGCTCACTAAACAGACCTAGTAGCTAGACATAAACTTCATAGTAGACTGGCCAAGAACACAAAAATCTGCCTTTTTAATAAGTGTAATTACGCTTTTGAAAGCTTGAAAGTTTCAACGTATGTTGGGTAACCACTCGGGAATCCAATCCACAATCTCTGCCCAAACACTTTACCAAACTGCTAGAGTGTGAACACGATTACAAATCTCTGCCATCAAAAAGCAATCAGTTAAACTCGGTACTATTAAAAATTCATCTCCATGGCTCACGGGACGTGTAGTAGTTAGTCGGCTATTGATTGGCCTAAGGAAGCCCTTGCATTTTGTTAAGAGCTAATTTGGTGATCATCAGCATTCTAAGGGTCTGCTGATTCTGTTCCACTCGGTTTAGCGCCGAAATGAAACGAAAGCTAACAGAAAACAGGAGCGCCCTTTCGAATGTCTGGTTCTGTGGCAGCGCTGGCACGGCTCTACTCGCTTTTTATTAGCTTTCAGCCTAGGTAATAAAAGACAAATAACACAATAAAACGCAGGAGAGATGAAAACCCTGAGTGATTTCTCAGACGTTGTTGGCTATCGGGATGTGCTCGACACAGAGCAGATTGGGAACGGCTGGTTTTCTGGGTGCTGGACCCCTTTCAGAGCCAGCCATCTGCATTTGGTACAAGTGCTAGAACTGGAGTCAGAATGTCTGCCGTCTTAAAAAAGGCAACCTGATTAAACCCTTCTGGTTGTTAAAGGAGGCACATGGCTCAACGAAGTGCCGACGGAAGACGGAAAACACCAGGACATGAAGCGTTTCCTCCACAAAGTCCAGTCACATATTGCAGCAGCTAAGGAGACTCATTTAGGTCATGACCACAACTTTGAGTGACGTAACTGTTATTATTTCTTATTTTGGTGTTTCTACTTATCTTTTCCATACGATCCCACAAGGCTGAACTGTTTTGTTTGAAACCTGATTTATATAGTGCAGCTCAAAAGTCGTAGGCCACGATTAGGTAAATTAAATTAAATTTCAAACTTGGATTCATGACTACATTATACTCTTTTCCACTGATCTGCAGACCAATCTTTGTGAGCTTACGCACATCTTAGCCTTTTCAGCCTGTTCCCCTTCTGAAAAACTGGATTCTTGGCTACTCCCCTTCCAAAAAGACCATCCCTGATCAAGCTTCTTCAGACTGTAGAAGGGTCAGCTTTGCTATTGCTTAAATGTAAGGGGAAGTCATACTTTTTCTATTTTGTTTTTAAACAAATTTCTTGTATTCTGGTTGAATTACTCTAATAAATACGCTGAGAAATGATAATATATAATATTACAATATAATAAATAAATAAATATATATATATACAAATATATACATTTGATTTTTGCTAAATCTTTAGCTATCTTGAAAAGGGACAAAATCCAAAAAAAGAGGGGGAAAAAAGCCTATTAATCGGACCCAAGAGAACAATAACAAAGCTATGATTTCTGTTCATTTTTACCAATACAGATTTCGGTAGCCAGTAACTGAAGCTTGAGCAGCGTTTCCTTACTCACTTCTGCTTTCGTTCTGCTCTTAATTCCTAACGACTCAATAAATGCCCAATATTCATGCCCCCCCCGTGGCCACCCACACTTGCCATAAACAGATCAGCTCCAACTTTCACTAATGCTCACAGATAAGAACCAAAGCTTGATTAACCGTAATCAGACATATAATTAGAATATTTAATTCGTGAGCACCACCAGATGTGAGAACCCACAGAAACGACACGTCACCGTTGCTTTTATGACAGCCAAAGAAACGACAAGTTATAAATAAAGCCGGTGCGGCTCGGCGGCGCAAAGTGGGTAGCTCTGTTTGTGTTGCTAATTGACTCCTAAATGTGACAATTGGTCAAGCAGCGGCTATATACAAACATAATTAGTGAGTACCTTTGACTATGCTTTTTTTTTTTTTACAGGTATGCAGCTTATGTTATAATATAAAGTATGTTGATAGCAGATGCTTTAGGACCGTAGGACCAACTCTACGTAACTAACTTCATGGGTGCCTGCAAATCTTGCTATTTATAACATTTATAGATTGCCGTTCCTTTATTTTGGTAAAAGCAGCATTCTTTATTCCAAATAAGATATAATAAGTTTGAAATAATGACATTTACTGGTTGAGTTTGAAAAGGTTTAGAGCCATGAACAAACACAATTTGTAACAATGCATTATCAAGCACACATAGGGAAGCATAATCTTACTAAGCTTTTTAATTGTTGGTTATATTTACATTTCAGTCACCCCTCAATACTGGCGATTTTATGGCTGTACGTACTAAGGGCAGTACTAAGTACGCCCTTAGTTCAAGTTTTGAAGCATTATATTTTTAAATCTGTTCTCTCTCTTAATATTTATTTACCATGAACGGATTCATTGGATAACTAGGTTTAATTCTTACATATACCATCTAGGCCAAGGAAGTTGGGTCCATTTTTGAGTCTTGGTCCTCCCGAGGTTTCTTCCCTAGGCTTGCTCAGTTTGGGATTGGCATTAGATATTGGAAGATCAAAAAAATTGTAAAACTGCTTTGGACAATGATCCATTGTAAAAAGCGCTATAGAATGAAATCTGACTTGACTTTGCTAGTGTTGGTTCCGGAGTTTATAAGTCTGTCTTTTATTGGGCTTCCAAGGCAGTCTGGGTACCACTGGTCCATGGAAACTGCATGGCTGCATGGTCGATTTCAAAAACCGGACTGAAGAAGGGCGTCCGTGTAATTGCACGGACACGAAGATCGGCATATGCTGGGACTTCTCTATTTCTGTCCCCATTAAAATGAAAAGCCTCAACGATTGGGAGCGCCAAATGCACTCTGTGAAGCGGGATGGAAAACTCACCGCCTCTTTATTTACACAAATTTCACAAGACCAAGGATCGCTTTCGGAAATGGGAGGGCTGCCATGGTTATAAGCATTTCGCTAATTACAGAATATGTGTTTATGAAAAATGCAAGAGGTCTCGCTTTTCTTACTACAGATTTCACAGGTTCTGGCCTTGATTGTAGAACTTTTAATTGAACCTTTGTTCAGGAGCTTGATGGCACTCCACTTGTACAAATCGAAACCAACATGACCTTGTATCGTTTCTAAAACGGATACCCACAGATCTGAGTCATAACTGCAGAAATACTTCATTAAGGCTTTCACAAAAGACATTAATTTCTCTCCCTCGCAGAAAGCCATCGTCAAGTAGCTGCTGGGTGCATCAATCGGATCTGAACCACATTTAATCAGTTCCTTACTCATTCTAGTTCAGGCAATTTGTACTGATGTACTTACCCGGAGCAAAAAACAAATCTCGCAATCTACTTAACAAGCCTTTTATTACACCTTTACTCCAAGTGTTTATTTGCATGCTACAGCCCAGATGTGGCCCCCTTTCATTCTTGCGGCACCTGGTCCCTCAGTGTTCCAGGTGGCCATTTTCTGGTAGCTCTCCACACCGAACACCACCTGGCGACATAAATGACGTGGACGGCCGAGCGTGGACGGCCCTGTGTCGAATCACTCGAGCGTCCCATTTCCACTCGGATCTACCCGGGAGCCTTACGGCGCCTCTCACCTGTGTAATTAAGCGAGCGCCAAAGTGATTCCGAGGACCTTCCCATCGCTGCCAGGATCCTTTTTGCCACTAACGGTTTCAGCTGCACCATAAACCCGTCTGCAGGATCGATGAGTCACTCCAAACACACCACGCACACTGCTGAGCTAAAGGACAAGCCTTCCAGGGGCACAGCAGTAAAAGTTTGCATTAGCGTGGCGCAGAGAGGGTGAAGCTGCTCCAGAAAGCCTAAAGGCTAAAAGGCTGGCTGGTGAGACGCACAAATCAAATTGATGGGTTTTAGTATCTAGTCTGGTAGGTAGTATCAATAGTAGGACAATGAGTAAGCTCGGAATTTGAATCAGTAATTAATCAGTACAGTGGCATGTCGAGTTGTTGAATATCAACAATCCACTGAAATAGAATACATCAGCCCTTTCCCTGCATGCCTAAATAAAATCTGCACTCTGATTGGCTAACAGGGAAAAGGTTACAGCTCTCGTTCAGTATCCAATCAACGATCATGGTTTATTTTGAATCGTCTGACGTGAAGTCTTACAATCCAAGCGATTGTGGGTTAAGGCCCCAACAGTGGCAGCTTGGCAGAGGTGGGCTGTGAACCCTGGACCTTCTGGTCCATAGTCCAGGACCTTAACCGCTAGGCTACCCCAGTCCCAATATAACCCCCCAATCTCACATCCTTTAGTACATTTGTCTTTTAGCAGACGCCCTTATCCAGAGCGACTTACAGTTGGTACAGTCTTACAATCCAAACAATCATGGGTTAAGGGCCTTGCTCAGGGACCCAACAGTGGCAGCTTGGCAGAGGTGGGATTTGAACTCTGGACCTTCTGGCTTAACCGCTAGGCAACAACAGTCCCACAGCTTTACCATGTCTGCAACATCTGGAATTGAATGTTATGTTTTCAAATGTAATAATAAAAATGAATAGAATGGATGTTGTTGGTTATAATAAGTGATTCTGATTACGTTTGAGAGAAGAGGCAAAACAGATTCATCACCACCATTTGCTTCCAGAAGTTACACTGCCTTAGATTTACTAAGACTATGATGTAACAATAATTCATAATAGTTTTAGGCTATATATTATTTAATGTTATATTTTACAGAATAAATCATGAAATACACCTGGCCAAAAAAAGGTCACACTAATATTTCCGCCTTTAACTTTGATTACGGCACGCATCATTTCCAGAAGCTTCTGCAATGTTACAACACTTATGCCTATCCAGATTTACATAAATGTTTTCCCCAAGATCTTGTACTGATGATGGGAGATTTGTTCCACTGCACAAAGTCTCCTCCAGCACATCCCAAAGATTCTCAATGGGGTTCAGGTCTGGACTCTGTGGTGGCCAATCCATGTGTGAAAATGATGGCTCATGCTCCCTGAACCACTCTTTCATAGTCTGACCCTTCTGAAGCAGATGAACATCTGTTCCACGACCACAGGATCCGTCTTTCGGACATGGTTGTTTAACAAACGAGAAGCTACTCACTGCATCAGTTAAACAACTTGTTGCCAGCTGAAACGATCAGCAATGCAGTAATTATCCCATGGGAGGCTCTTTAATTATTTCACTATTTGCTTAGTTAAATCCAGGTGTTGACCTTCTTTTGGGCCAGGCAGTGTACAACATTATTTACATATGTGGGTCATGTACAATGAACGATAATGAATGTAAAGTGAATTACAAACGAATTAAACTTTTTCCATGCAGAAAAAAAAATCTTAATCTGGTCTTAGTCTTGACTTGGGTTCTGCTCTAGCGGTCTTGACTATGATACTACAGAACCCCACATGGTTGGCAGGTTTTGAAATACTGGTCCCAGACAGTCTAGCACTGATGAACTTGCTTTGTTCCGAGTCGCTCAGATAGCTTGAATTTCCCATTATAATGTGGATTCACACAGCAACTGATCCACAGGGAACTTGCTCACTTGGTTTTCTGTTGCACTTCAGGGTCACGTGTCTAGGGGCAGGTGTCTATAAGTAAGTGGCCACACAGTGTACGTCTTGCATTTGCACACTGAAGAGCCATAATCGGTGATAATGAAATGTGCACAGTAGGTCTACATAAGGCTCTATTATTATTTTTATTATTGTTGCCATACAGTAATAGAGAATCATCAGGATGTCAGAAATAAGGTTTTGTAGCTGTAATGAAACTCCACAGTGGATGCCACACACACACACACACACACACACACACACACACACATCCTGTGTCGCTAGCAGCATCCCTTATCTGAATGTCATCGTGATGAGGCAGTGAGAAGCAGTCGTCGGAGGTAGCCAGGAAGCTTCTTAATGAGGCCAAAGCAGCACCAGTGGCAGGTACAAACCCCCGGAAACATTACAGGGACTAAGAAAGAGAGGCAGGAAGGAAGACAGGGATGAAGAGGACGAGGAAATTATCTCGAGCGTGCCCCTAAAAGGACAGATCACACGGAGGCTGAGTTTCCCAGGGATGTAAAGGAGCCTTTGGAGTTACGTAAGATGTTGCGCAATCCCTCGGCAGATAAATCCAGCTGACATCCGCGTTTACACTCGGATAAATGAGGTGCAAATCACGCCTTCAGGAAACCGGAGCGACGGACAGAGTGCCACAGCTGCACCCATCCAACCAGATGCGCCAGAGGAATGAGTCAAACCAAACAAGAGCGACTTACAGTGTCTAAGAATCATCCGACCATGTTAGAGAAAGGCAGAAGTTATAAGTAGGGACGCCCCAGATATTCGGCAATAAGTAAAAAGACAGAATTTATACTAGACAAAGGTTTCGCCGACGCAATTGTTTTTCTCTACTGGGTACGCGAGTGTGAGGTATGCTTTTTGAGAAGTTTGGAAATTAGAGGATCTGCAACTGCAATCGATGGCATAACAGACAGAACTAGGGCTGGGCAATTAATCGAAAATTAATCAAAGCCAACATTCAGAACCATTAAATGACAATCTTGCCCAGGTCAATTATTTCCATTTTCTTTTGTTAATACTTTTACTTAAAACTAATTATTTACAAACGCTACACAATAAGAAAAGGATTCAAGTAGAAGCCACAGACATTACTTGCATCACAAAAAGTGATTTCAATTGGTTGAAATATTCAAATAGCCATAACTAGTTCATCTGCGTTTCCTTCAGTTCTTTTAAAATGGCCAGGATATGCAATTTTTCATAAAAAAACTAAAATCTCAGATTCATAGATGAGCATATTTATAGTACAAACCTTGTCAGTGAACTATGAAGGTAGAAGAAAAATATATATATATATATCATTCATTAATCGTAATCGAGGTAAAATGTTCAATTAATCGTGATCACATCATCACACATCGGGTCACCTCTTAAAGCTGTAATTACAACCCACAAAGACCTTTGCGCACCACCAATTACATAACTGTTTGCAAATGATTGCAGGTGTTTTCGATCAATCTAATAATATCAGGGGCGTCAGACTGTACGTGTTTAACCCAGGTCACGGCTTCGACTGTGCAGGGCAGTGGTGGCTGCTCCTGATTTGCCACTCCACTGAGCATGTTAATACGGCGTGGGGAAGAATGGCACTCGCTGCTTTTGCTCTCCCCAGTCTCCATGCACACACCGACACGCACACTTTCAATCTTTCAAACGCGCGATCCTCCCCGGCCACCGGCGCAAACGTACAGTGGTGCTGCAATGAAAAAAATATGACCTAAAACATCATCAGACTTTCACACAAGTCCTAAAAGTAGATAAAAAAAGAACCCAGTTAAACAAATGAGACAAAATATTATACTTGGTCATTTATTTGTTGAGGAAAATGACCCAGTAATACATATTAGTGAGTGGCAACAGTATGTGAACCCCTAGGATTAGCATGGATAGAGGATGGAGGTCTAGACCATTGTTACCCTCCCCAGGATTGGTCGACCAACAACGATCACTCCAAGAGCAAGGCGTGTAATAGTTGGCGAGGTCACAAAGGAGTCCAGGGTAACTTCTAGCAAAGGTTCACATACTTTTGCCACTCACTAATGTGCTAGACCTTACCAAAACGTGCTGCCATTAAAGGTACTGTAGGCACACTGCGTAAATCCCACTAGACTCGCTTAGTGTTGGTATGGACCTCTAGGGGTGGATGGTACGAGTGGATCAGACACAGCAGTGCTGCTGGAGTTTGAAACCACCTCAGCGTCATGGCTAGACTGAAAAAAGTTCACCAGCCAAAAATGTCCAGCCACCATCATCCTGCGAGCCCTGATGAAAGATTAAAGGAGGACTCAAACTGTGCAACAACAGTTAAGCTACTGTCTCTGACTTTATGCAATATGGAGCATATCTTTAATAAAGTGTACAGTGAGTGAACACTGATTTACTCCAGCAGAACTGCTGGGGCTGATCCAGTCATACCAGCTCAACACGCACTAACATACCACCAACCACGTCCGTGTTACAGCAGTGCTCAGAATGACCCACCACCCAAATAGTACCCGTTCCGGGCTGGTCCTGTGGGAGTCCGGACCATTAGAAACAGAGTAAAGGGGACGAACTAATTCTGAAGAGAAACAAATGGACTACAGGCTGTAATTGCAGAACTACAAAGCGCAGTGACGCTAAAACTTAAGGAAATAGCAGGAGTTCCCTAGATGTGGTTTGACTAAAAGCATTATATGATCCATGGCGGTGTGAATCTGAAGCTTTGCAGGTTTGTTTGCAGTGACCTTTGGTCGGTTTACAAGCTCTTTTATGGACATACAGAGCTCTACCAGAGTCGCACCCGCACCCTCGGAGACTCCTTTGTTCCATTCATAAAGAGAATCTCTAGCAAAAAAGGGATGGGATCGCACCTTATAAACATCTCTACTGCCAGCAAAGGAGGCGTTATCTCTTCATAAGGGATGGTGCGTGATGGATATCGCACGTCGCAGACCGAGGATGGGCGGATAAGCATCATTACGAAATAGTCCTATCACAGCAAATGTAAGCCAGCAATCCTCCAAAAGCATGTAAACATGTGGTCAGGGGAGGCTGCTCTGCCACAAACTGCTAAAAGCGGACAGTGTGCAGAGAAACCACGCTGAAATATTCAGCATCCAGAGAGTAAGGGACGTCGGCATTTCTTAAAGGAAAAGCTATTTTGACAAAACGGCGCCAGACAGACAGAAACACAGGACAGAAGGACATACCTCGACCGGAGTGAAGGTCTCGATACGTTTGGGCTCGGGCTCAGGAGCACGCAGGGTTTGCAGGAACAGAGCGGCTTTCCTCTTGCGCTCGGCTTGCAGCTGCTTCTCTTTCCACTCTTTAGAGGCCTGGGCCAGTTTCTCGCGTGCTGCTGCAGCCAGGCGGTCTTCCAGCTTCTGCTTAGCTGTACGGCCAAAGAAAGGGACGAGTTAGTGACCGCTTATGGCTGGGGGACGTTTGAGAAATACATTTTTCTCATTGTCACAAAATGTACTAAAAAGGAATAAAAGATGATAAGATTAGTATTCACAAATACTGACAAAAAAAAAACCCTCACCAAAAAGTTGGGATCGAATGAAACTTTATATGTATGAATGTAATGATGATATATGTAAGTGATTACAATATTAGAATGGAAGGATAAGTTTACTGGGGGAAACTGTGCAGTAAGGTGGCTCTAGTACCCTGCTGGGCCGCCTCTAGCCTGGATACAAGACGAGATACGGACCTCTATTGGCATAGAGGTTTCCAAGACATCCCTGGAAAACCCTTGCTGTGTGTGAGCGAGAATTATCCTGCTAAAAATGCCAGATGGATGCTCGCCATGAGAGGCTGCCATGTCCTGCACATAGCACTGATCTGTTAGTGTCCCTCGTATCACTATTAGAGGTGACCGACTGTCATGTACAAATTCGGGAAGAGCAAAGGTGGAGCAAAACCAAACCAACGACGTAGTCCGTGAGGCTGGTGGTGTCAGTATTTTGTCTCCTTCTGCAGATTGTTCACTCATTTTTAACTTCAGTCATGCACTTTAAGGTAGAACACTGGCATCCACGTAGTCTATGCACATCCGCGGCAGTCTGTTCTACCTGGCTATATGACGCAGTGAACACGTGAATTTTTAAGGCGTGATTTTGGTTGTATTTTTGCCAATGGGATGACATACTCGATAACGTCAGCTCGCACATCGTTCAAACAACGATTAAGATATTATCATGGACATATCACACACCCCTATATCAAACAGCAACATGGACACCCCCTAACTGCATTGTGTTCTTCATTAGAAGAATGTTCTGAGGAGGTGGACACCACAGCAAAGAAATGCTGGAGGTGGAAGTTTGACAAGCGCTCCGTTTAGCACGAGTGGGCAGAGCAATCATATATTCCTCCAGGCAAGTCAGTGGAAATTGAGAGAAAATAGGTGATTACACAAGAACAGCGCAACACTGCATGTACTTCGCAACACTAATAGGCTTCCTGCAACGCAGTATTATGGGAATCATTGTGAAGAAATGGAAAAAAAATGTTCTCGCTCTCTCTCTGACAGAGCGGTGGGGGGAGGGGGGGGGGCGGGGTTGAGAAAAAGAACAAAGGTTGTTCCTGACTTGACCTGAAAACTGTTTAAAAATGTTGTTTAATGTTTAAAAATGGCTCTACTTGGCAATCACTTGGAGATATTAAATCAAACCTGGTTACACATGAGCATGTTCATGAGTTCTAAACATACTTTGGAACACACAATGTTTAGCATCGTCTTTAGCAACAGCTTTAAAATGCAATTAGCTTAGAAACGTGACTTGTTTCTGTTTACTATATTCCCTTAACTCCCATAAGAGCAGTGTGATGATAAACTAGGAGGTTTATCTAGCAGAAAAGAAAACATCAGACGAAATATTCTGTGGATGTGGGGGTCGATGTGTCATTACCAAGACATTAAACGCTTCAAAGCATGTGGGCTTTTTTCCTGATGAGGAAATTTGCTATTTTAATGTTAAACTGGTCTATAAAGTGTCTAACCATTACTGGAAATTTGCCTTTTCTGCTATTTTAATGTAAAACTGTCCAACCAAAACTGTCTGACTCTGTCATATAATGTATATTTAACAGTAAATAAGACTGATTCTAAGCAAGACTTCACGTAAAACATTCAGCGAAACTCTCTGTGGATGTGGGGGTCGGTGTGTCATTACCAAGTAACAGACCCCAAGTGCTTCACAGCAGTGTGACAGGCCAGTCAGTGGGCTTTTTACTATAGGGTTAAACTGGTTGAATAACTGTCCAACCGTTACAGTCTGACCTTGTCAGATAATGTACATTTAACAATAAATAAGGCCGTGTTTTAGTAGAATTCACGCATACTACAGTATGGGTTTTAGTGGAACTCAGCTATTCAGTGAAACTCTCTTTGGATGTGGGTGTCGCTGTGTCATTACCAAGCAATAGGCACTAAATGCTTCAGAGCAGTGTGGAAGGCCAGCGAGTGGGCTTTTATCCTGATATATTTAGCAAAAAATAAGGCTGCGTTTTAATAGGAATCACGTGTGTTTTAGTAGAAACCAGCTATTCAGTGAAACTCTGTGGATGAGGGGTCGCGGTGTCATTGCGAAGACACTACGCGCTAAACATCTGACGAGAAAATGAATCACTTTTGCCATTTTAGTGTTAAACTGGTTGAATAACTGCCACCGTCTGACCTTGTCAAATAATGTATATGAAACAATAAATAAGGCTGTGTGTTTTAGTCAAATTCGCTCATATGCTGCGTTTTCATATGGATCACGCAGACTATGTGTTTTAGTATAGACCAGCTAGTCAGTGAAACTCTCTTTGGATGTGGGGGTCGTTGTGCCATTACCAAAACAATAGGCGCCAAAGCTATGAGGAGAAAATTCATCGCTTTCGCTATTTGTGTTAAACTGGCTGAATAACATGTCAAGTCAAGTCAAGTCAGATTTATTTATATAGCGCTTTTTACAATGGAGCATTGTCTCAAAGCAACTTTACAGGTTTAGATTATCTCCTAATAACTACGTCCAATCTCAAATTGAGCAAGCCTAGGGCGACAGTGGCAAGGAAAAACTCCCTAGTTCTAGGAAGAAACCTTGGGGGGAACAATACTCAAAAAGGACCCAACCTCCTTGGGCGGCGTAGATGATAAATCTAAGAGCGAAACTAAAGTCATGGAGTCAAAGTTCGAATAGAATGTGAAGTATGCACATCGGCATCAAGTGGCCCGGGTATGATGAATAAATCTAAGAGCGAAACTAAAGTCATGGAGTCATGGTCGAATAAAATGTGAATTATGCACAATGGAGCTCCATCAGATGTTTACATCATGTGTGGGGGCTGGAACTGCCGGAACACAGCTCGGAGAGAAAACAGAAAAATGTAATTAGTTATGATTTTAAGAGCACAGTGTTTATTAACAATCACTGATGCCATGTCAATCACTGATGCCAAGTGTAGCAATGAGACCCCGGCAGCATTAGCTATAGCAGCATAGCTAGAAAGCTAGAAAGAGGAGAACTGGTAGGGAAAACACACAGCCAAGAGGGATCACATTGAGACATTGGCAAAAACCCCACGAGCGGCCAGAAGACAGCAACCCAACGTCTCTGATCACCATAAGACTCTTTGACTATGAACCCCCAGCTCTGCCCTTATTCTAAGGCAAGGATGCATGAGTCAAGATCACAAGGACCGAAGCCCAGTTCAGCCAGACCGCCCACTCGACACTCCCGGCTAGCGGACAAGGCAGGCAGGCCAGACGTGACTCCAGACTCCGGCCCCAGCAACCCAAACCATGCAACCTGGTCTAAATCTAGTCAAAAGCCTGCATAAATAAGTATGTCTTTAGCCTAGACTTCAAACTTTGGAGGGTGTCTGAATCTTGAACGATAGTGGGAAGTTTGTTCCATAGTTGGGGGGCCATGTATGAGAAAGCCTTTCCCCCTGCTGTGACTTTTTTAATTCTAGGAACTAAAAGAAGTCCTGCACCCTGCGAACGAAGTAGACGAGTTGGATTGTAAAACTCTAAGAGGTCACTCAGATAATGTGGGGCCAGGCCATGTAGAGCTTTATAAGTTATAAGAAGTATTTTGTAATCAAGCGGAATTTGACTGGTAACCAGTGCAGTGATGATAGAACAGGAGTGATATGATCAAATTTTCTAGTTCGAGTTAGCACTCGGGCAGCTGCATCTGAACTAACTGAAGTTTATTATAGATTTACTAGAGCATCCAGTAAGTAAGGCGTTACAGTAATCCAACCTTGAGGTTATAAAACAGCATGAAACAAGTTTTTCCGCATCATTAAAAGAGAGGATATTTCTAAGTTTAGCGATATTACGTAATTGAAAGAAAGCAATTCGAGTGATGCTGCTAATGTGCGCATCAAAGGAGAGATCTGAGTCAAATGTGACCCCTAAGTTTTTTACAGACGGACTGGGCAATACTGGACAGCCATCTAGATTTAGGATAGATGTAGCTAACCTGTCTCTCACGGCCTTGGGTCCCACTAATAGCACCTCAGTTTTATCTGAGTTAAGTAAGAGAAAATTAATATATATATATACATATAATGTATATTTAACAATACACAAGACCTCTTTATCTAACAGTTCTTTTCTGAAGTATTTCATAAAAGCTAAACGTGACCATGCACGGACTTAAGCCTTGACCCCTAAATTACATGCTGTAGTTCTTTTTGCAGCAGTTCCAAATAAAAGTGTTAGTTCAGCCCAGGCACCGATAATCACACCTCATGCTACTGTGATCTTTCCGCAGTACCTCAATGTTTCCGTTTGATACATCCAAAGACCTTAACTCCCAAAAGAGCAACGTGGTGATAAACTACGAGGTTTGTCGAGCAGCCCGCCCACACGCGAATAAAATGAGACAAAGATGTGTTGACCTTCATAAATCAGAAAACGGCAATAAAAATAGCTACACACCCTAGATGCACATATACACACTGACAGGGCAATAATTAAGAAGTTTAAAACAACACAGCCCTAATGAAGCTGTCTGGAAGAGTGTATTTCAGTCCTGCACCCAGCGAGGAGGGTTAGGGACGCAAAGGAATCATGCAAGTCTCCCGCCAAAGTGTTGCGGCACAAAATCTCCAGATCTAGACACACCCTTAATGTCGAGAAACCATTTCCAAGGCGTGTTCGAAGAAGGCCTTTTTTCTTCATTTAAATAAACTTTTGGGGTCACCAGTCTGTGAAGTGAGGGGGGGGAAGTATTTATTGAACGCCAATACGTTTCAAATACCCACTAAACGTGGCAGCCATGTCAAAATTAAGCTCGTTCCTCACAAAACTACATGTCATTCTGTAAACAAATAAAACCAAACCTGATAACTACTAATTTTTGATGAAACAGTTTACTACAATATTCACCACAACACAAGTGATTTTATCGGCGCTGCCTTGGTTGAATTTTATTCTAAATACAATAAAGTTCAAATAAGATCAGCTCGCTGGTCACTCTTGCTTTACCAAATACAGGCAGATTATTCTAATGAGATTTATCAAGAGTGACACCCATTATTGACTTTGTGATTGCGCCTGTTAAAAGCCTGTGTGGTTTTCAACACAAACACGGCAGGAGTCTGTGAAACGTCAAGACGAACAGGAAACCGAATCCGACTTTATATTGAGTAATCAATGACGAAATGTGAGCACAGCGCCTGACATTTAAGCCTAGCTGTTTATAATGTGCAGTTACATGCGTGGTTTCATCGCTCTCGCTCTGCCCCTTGCACCTGTTACAGACGTGAAATCACCTACAGTTTAATACATTATGTACTAGCCGTGACATGGCCCTATTATGATAATGCATTTCCTGATGTGTTGATCAAACAGTCCATTATTTTCCCTCTATTATAAAGCAGCTTGTGGTTATAATATGGTAGCGTTCTATGGTTTACCTCATAAGGTTAATATTTTGACAGCATGTGAAAGCGTATACTGTTTTACCAATTGTATCAGGCTGCTCTGTTTTGCTTTAACACTACAACAGGCATTACTTGACAAATGAAAATACAGCTGGCATCACCATTTGCCTTAAATATAGCAGATATTCTGGGGGCAACGCTTACCCATAGTCCCATTTTCCACATCATAATGCACATACTAAGCACGCCTATATGTATCTGGTAATCGAGGTGCATTACTGAGGAGCTGCATTATTTACAATAGACGCTGTTGCAAACAAAATGAGTCTAGACCACAAATGGACAACCAGAGGCGACAGTGAGACTCTCTGAGTAGTAATATGGAAGAATTCTCGAGACGAGCCAGGGTCATACAGGGAACAGACATGTTACAAGATGCTTCACACTAGAATGGCTCCTTCCGAAGCATCAGGGGGCAATTAGCTAACTGTTGCTCATTCATCCAGAAAAGCATTTGTGAGGTCATGATGAACAACAGGGCTGTGTTTCATAAGTAAATTCAATGCAAGGACTTGCTCAGCGCTACTCTGTGGATGCGGGGGTCGCTACCAAAACAGTAAGCGATAAATGCTTCATAGTGTGGGGTGGCCAGCAAGTAGGCTTTTTTCTTGATGAGACAATTCTTCACTTCACTTTCACCATTTTAGCGTTAAACTGGTTGAATAACTGGCCAACCGTTACTGTCCGGCCTTGTCATATAATGTATACTTAACAATAAATAAGGCTGCGTTTTAGAAGCAATCGTGCACATGCGGATTCTAAGCAAAGGATTCGCGCAAGCTCTGTGGATGTGGGGGTCGGTGTGTCATTACCAAGCCAACATGTGCTAAATGCTTCACAGCAGTCCGATCTTTATTGTCTGAAAACTATAACTACTATATTTAACAATAAATACAGCTGTCTTTTAGTAGAAATTTTTTAGAAATTCCACATACCGTGCGTTTCAGCTGAAATCACGCATAAGCAAATTCTAAGCAAGGATTCGCACAGGATATTCAGCAAACTCTGGGGATTTGGGGGTCAGTGTGTCATTACCAAGACAATAGGCGCTTAATATTTCACAGCACTGAGGGTGGGCCAGCAAGTCGGCTTTTTGCCTGGAAATTTGCCATTTTCACCATTTTAATTTTGAAGTGAACAAACTGTCCAACCCTGTTATATAATGTATATTTAACAGTCAATAAGGCTGTGTTTCAGTAGAAATCTCACACAAGCAAATTCCAAGCAAGGACTCTCTGTGGATGTAGAGGTCGGTGTGTCATTACCAAGACGATAAGCACTAAACGCTTCACAGCAGGGGGGCAGGAAACCAGAAAATTCGCCACTTTCTGCATTTTAGTGTTAAACTGGTTGATTTCTAGTGTTTTATTAGAAATCAGCTATTGAGAAAAACTCTGTGGATGTGGGGGGTTGTTGTGTCATTACCAAGACATCAATGTACTAAACATGGAGAATATTCATCGTTTTTGCCATTTGTGTTAATCTGGATAATCTGGCTGTCATATAATGTATATTTAACAATAAGACCTCTTTATCCAACAATTTCACAAAAGCTGTAAACGTGGCCATGTACGATATCCGCCTAGACCCCGAAACTACACGACGTAGCCAGGGCTGTGTTCCACATTTTGCGGCAGTTCCAAAAATCTCCGAGAGCAGGAGAAAAGTGTTAGTTCTATCCAGACACTGGTAATCACCCCATGCTACTGTGATCCTTACACAGTACGTCGATACAGATTAGGGAGCTAGAGGTCGATCGATAGCCCTGCAGTGTATCCCAGCATGCCGCTGACTGAACGCTCCACCGTGCTGCCATTTGTTTTACTTTCCCCAGTCAGCAATCAGCCTAGTGTGTTTTTCTACGGAGTTACACTACTTCCTGGTCTTCCACCTGACTCATCTCCAGTCTGAAGTGCCCACTGGATCAGTCTGGAGAGGATGGATTTCATACAGTTTCTTCTAAATGGCCCGAAGGACACCTAATTAGGACAGTAAAGCCAGGATATGAATGACATTTTTTGGAGCATTAGGATGCTTCCATAATCATCTGGAGTACCGTAAGCGTAGAAAATGCCATTCCGTGATAGCTATTATCCTAAATGAGCTCCTAACAGAAATCCTCTTGGTACATAATGATCAGACAGCATTTCAGACTTAAGATGCTCTTAAGATGCTAAAATAGCCGCAGGTGGGTTAAACAACCGCATTCATTATGGAGAACATGAAAGCACGTGGAATTATGGCTTCGTATTTTTAAGCTCAGTTTCTGTCCAACCTTTTCTTACAATGTACATTAAGCAATAAATAAGACTGTGTTTTAGTCGAAATCGCACATAGGCAAATTCTAAGCAAGGACTTTGGAAGATATACAGTGCAACTCTGTGGATGTGGGGGTCGGTGTGCCATTACCATGGCAATAAGTACTAAATACTTGCTCACTAATAATCAGACAACATTTCAGACTTGACGTGCTCTTAAGATGCTAATAAAGCTGCAAGTTGGTAAAACAAACGCATTCATTATGGAGAACATGCTAGTGTGTGGAATTCTGGCTTCACATCTTTAAGCACAGTTACTGTCCAGCCTTTTCATATAATGCACATTTAACAATAAATAAGGCTGTGTTTTAGTAGAAATCGCACAAAGGCAAGTTCTAAGCAAGGAATGGGGAAAGATATTCAGGGTAACTCTGTGGATGTGGGGGTCGGTGTGCCATTACCAAGGCAATAGGGGCTAAATACTTGCTACCTAATAATCAGACAGCCTTTCAGACTTAAGTGCTAAAACAGCCACAGGTGGGCTGAACAACCTCATTCATTATGGACAACATGCTTACAAGTGGAATTCTGGCTTTGCATTTTTAAGCTCACGAGCCATCATGGTCTCGACCGACGAGCTAGAGGAAGCGTGACGCATTTTCTGGTCTTAACCCTGACACACTGTCTCTAAATTACAGGAAGACCATGAATCCCCGGACGCTACTCCGACAGATCCCTCACTCAGCATCAACTGATTTAATGCATTGTCAGTCATGGAGATACGGCAGCGAGCAGCTCAGCCTCTACAATAAAGACTCCGAGGTCAAACGGGCGAGTACGACGACCACGCACTCGACAAGACTAACGATGATCACTCCGTAACCCTCTGGCATTGGACTCATCATGGGTGAAAAAGCATGCTGCAATTTTAAACGGATAACTGGATTTACCGAGCATGTGGAGAAATTCCTCTTAGTGTCTTAGCTGATGCTATCCATGTGTATGTTTTTATTCAATAAAAAGACAGAAACCTACGCTGGCCATTTTACAAAGTGCACCTACCACTTTTGTACGATTACTGAATGTCAATCATTTGATATTATGCACCATTCTCAGCGCCTACCAAAACCTATAATGGAAAGATGCCACCATAGGCCCACCACCAAGTGTATGAAGTTGTCATATATAGACTCCAGCTGGAACGGAGTTCTATCATGACATTAACATTATGGGTGGTCTTTTAGTTTAGTTTTGGCATTTCGTATTACATGTTCGGTCATTTCATTTGCTCTGCAAAACAGCAACTTGAAAATACGAACACACTACCCATAATTCAGTGTTACGCAGAACCTGTGGTATGCAAGCGGCCTATCCTCGTTAAAGTTCATTTAAAACGAATTACATTTGAAAACACCCTTAAATGAGTATGGCAGCATGTCTATGATTGCCTTCTGGTGTTCAAAAAATTGCATCAGATGACCAAAATGACAGAATCCTGCCCTTAAACTCCCGCCTCTGCTCGTGGAGACATTTTGTTTGTCTGTTGGGGTGACCATGCTGATGGGCTGTTTATGGCTACAGTTTCCAGAGTTCAAATTATATTTTATGATAATTGTTAAGACCTCGGATGTTACCTGGATGGTAGTTAAACAGTTCTGCACGGATGATAATTAGGAATTATTAGCTGTGCCAAAGGGTATCTAAGCAAATGAAAGCCAGTGGGTTCCAATGATACGTCTATGGATATTGCAGAACGTGAATTCTCTCTCTCCTGTTTAATATTTACACATAGGGCACGTTTCACTGAGCCTGCCGCGAGTTTACACTTACTCAAGCCCAAGCGTGGGTAACACGCCAAGCCATCAGGTCCTTGTTACATAACCGACAGATCTCACGCACTTCTCGTTGCTACGGTAACGTTTACACTAAACATGTGCCGAGCTGGACAAACTGCAATTGGAATGCTTTCATTCAAAGTGATGAAAACCTCGTTAACGTAGCCACTTGTCACGCGGGTGCCGGAGCGCTCTCAAATTAGATCGACACGGACACTGGAGTGCGCCGTGCTGTACGAGTGCAACAGGTGCAGCGGGGTGCTTTGGTTCTACAAACGCATTCGATAGAGTTATAGCACAAGAAGTGTGACACTGCTCACCATTCGATTGTCTTATTTCTGACGTGAGAACAACGCACATTTTCTTGGATAGGTTTTTAAACAAAGTTTTAGTCCAATAATTTATTAATAAAATGGAATTAGTAGAAACAGAGGTTTAAAACTGTAAACAAAATGTTCTATTGTACCTTCATCACATCTTAAGTAACCAAGTGAAAACATTCCATGCTTATTTTTGCAGAATAGGAATTCAAAATATGTACTTTTCTTGTATAAAAACTGAAATAAAAACAGTATTTAGTCTGCTGCAAATAAATAAATTACAGTCTGAGTTTTTTCACACTTGTCCTTGATAGGATTGAGTTGTTAGTAAAAGAAAGAAGTTTTGAACTAGTACTTTCATTTACATTTACAGCATTTAGCAGACGCCCTTATCTAGAGCGACCTACAATTGGTACAGTCTTACAATCCAAGCAGTTGTGGGTTAAGGGCCTTGCTCAAGGACCCAACAGTGGCAGCTTGGCAGAGGTGGGATTTGAACCCTGGGTCTTCTGGTCCATTACCTTAACCGCAAGACTACCTCAGTCCCACTTTCTATTCTGAAAAATCTGCTCTATTCTAATTCTAACCTGTTCAATTCGATTTCCTTACATGCTCCATTCATAAAATCTTCCTTCTTCGTGTTTTCAAATGAAAATTTGAATAAATATCACCTGTTTCACATGTTCTATAATTTCATTTGCTTTGTAAAACAGCAACGTGAAAATACGAATAGGCAAACCATAATACAGTGTTACACAGGAGTTGTGTTGTGAACGACAAGTGGCCTATCCTCTTTAAAGTTCATTTAAAACAAAGTACATGTGAAAACACCCTTAAATGTGTATGGGAGCATGTCTATGATTGCCCTCTGGCGTTCAAAAAATGCAACTGCATCAGATGGCATGCTAAATAAAACAATGTTGTTCTGTCAATCTGTGATACATCGTTATACCTTTACCCAAAACAAATAAGAAAGCCTCAAAATTCAGTAGCAGCTCAGAGGTTAACTCTCTCGACTACGAATTTGAAAGCTGGAAATTAAAATCTTGACTACGCCCAGCTGCGACCCATAATCAAGGGCCTTTTGCTCTTTAACTCGCTCAGTTCAATTCAAAGCTTCTTCAAATATACACACTACAAACACTCACTCTGTCGGAGAAACACATAGTTCCCGTCTTAACCCGCGAATAAATGCATGCAAACAATTTCATTAAACACTAAACAGCATGTAGCCATTCCCACATGTTGAAGGCATTCGCTAAAACAAAGCGACGGAGCAGCGGGAGCAGTTCGGTAAGTCAACGAGCTGCTCGTTTCCCTTCCAGCCCACACAGCAGTTCGGCACTTATTCTCCAAGAACTGGCTGTGATTAATGGGGAGTGGTTGAAAAATAAAAGGCAGGGAGTCGCAGCTGAACTGGGGTTCTGCTCCTCAGGATCCAGCAAGAGCAAAACAGGCACGGACAGATCGATCAAAACCACCCAAAATCAGCTGGAAAATGGTCCAAGGGTCAGACAGAGCTCGTTTTGTCCCGTTCAATCTTCTGCGACTGTACTCGGCTCGGCTAGCGTAATGCTTCACATTATCTTCAACAATTACCTTACCTTCGGGAACAGTTCCAAAAGCACCCATTACAAAAGCGAGTGCCTGAGAGAACATTTTCCTAATTTTGTCATAACAGACTAAATGAAGTGATTGTTAGTGGAGCTCTGCCTGAAAACATACCCATTTTTCTGCACAAATAAGCACAAAATGTTAGCGAGACAAAAACACATTTTTGCAAAAAAACAAAAAAAACTAAACACGTTTTGTTGGGTTGGGGTTTGTTTGTGAACTGTTTTCATATTCTAATCTATAAAAAGTCTGACCCAAGCACGACCTGCATTACACATTTGAAGGAGACACGTTTGTTTAAGTTTATCTAACATCACTTTCAGA
This sequence comes from Ancistrus triradiatus, assembly GCA_025084515.1. NCBI lineage: Eukaryota > Metazoa > Chordata > Actinopteri > Siluriformes > Loricariidae > Ancistrus > Ancistrus triradiatus. The sequence continues at coordinate 338,659 of JAJAGP010000471.1, read as the reverse complement.
ATCAATGGCTATTCAACATCTGACGCACAACATTACATTGAAACTAATCACACATGGGGGATCGGGGAAAACTTAGCTTAAGCCCTCTATGCAGATCCAAGTTTTCATTTTCAAGCTATTTGCACTACATTATGACAGTAGTTATTTTAAGTTGAACATGTAGCACAATGATCATTCAGGGCCTAAACTGAAGTAGACATTTGGGTCAAAACATTATTCAGCACACTTTTATTGTCATCAGTTAGGTTCCATTTGAGAACAAGAAACACAGGAGAAAATGTCAGACAAACACAAACACCTTTTATTTATGGGGTTTAGAATGTAGGTTGGGGGTTTATAATGCTGAATCAGCCATGTACGTTTCCTGATTCACCAAGGCCTTCTAAAGCAAAGTCCAAAATAAGGGACAGACGCAATGGTACCTCAAAACTCGTCCAATTCGGTTCTCGAACCATTTTGACAAAAAAGTGCCTCGGTTGTCATCGTTTGCTCGATACTCGGCGCACTTGCTTAAACTTGTACGTACGTCCCGTTTCAGCCTAAACTCGATTCATGATTCATTATTCACGATTCGTTACACAGTGATTCAGATTCACAATAGCCCTTCCTCAGTGAAGATCTCCGCTGTGTTTATCGTGCTTTTCTTTATTTTTACATCCACAGAACTGTATCCTTAGTTCAAAAAATGGTTCTAAAAGGGCTAATAATGACAGCCAAATGAAAGGACATCAGGAATTGAATCCTTTCAGGCTGCAGCTAGCTTAGCATAGCAGCTAGCACCCGGAGTTCAGAAATAGACCAAGTGTTTTGCTTGTACTTTTCACTTTCAATCCATTACTTACTAAATTATATGAGATTTTAACACTTTATTATAAAATAAACTTTGTGTGAATGATTTTGGTCAGTTGTAGGTTACTGTACATATTTTACACAATAAGATGGATTTGTCGGAACACATCCCCATCGTAAATCAGGGAGCACCCGTACAATACAACTCCATGAATACTGCAGAATGCCTTATACAGCATGGATTTTCTGGGGGACTGGAAGGGATTTACATTATTCCTTATAAGAAAAAATTGCTCAGTATTTGTCGTATTCGGTATTCAACAAGCCTTCTGGAACTAATTAAGGACGAGAACCTGGGGACCACTGTATAAAAAAAGAAACCAATTTTTTAAAAGACTTTTCGGTACCGAGATGCTTCAGTTGGTGCTTTTTTGGTATCAAACTGCGGTGCCCAGCCCTAGATTTCACCGATTCACTGACTAGACAAATTTCACTGATGCAACTGCATCTTTTGCACATCAGAGGGCGCAATAGTACGTCATGCTCCCATACACAAGTGTAGTAAACACACAGTCACTCGATTATAATATTTGATGAAGCTACAATAGAGCATTTTGTTTACATTTTTAAACCTCTGCTTCTAGTCATTTATATTAATCGCATAGGAATATGTGCATTGCTTAAAATCGTAGCTGTGTATCTGTGTATTGTTTGTGCGTGCATACACTACCTTGCCTAGCTTCCAGCTCTTCTTGAGTGAGTGTAGGCTTTTTCTCCTCTGGCTGTGGGGGAGGGGCTTCTTTTTGTACCTCCCCTCCTGACACACTCGGCTCCGCCCCATCCTGGTTTTCCTCTCGTGACTTGTCTTCGTCGGAGTCGTCGTCCAGGCGAACGCGGTTCTTCTCCAGAGGCAGCAAGTCGTTCTCTTTGGACTTTATTGCGAAGCTGATGGGTGCGAACGACGCTGGGAACGAGGTTTGGTGTGATTACTCAACCTGGTCATAAAAACATGGCTATTCACTTGAAACCCCCCCTCCCCTCCCTCATTCTATTGGAAATACCCAACGCAAGTCAACCACACTGTCAAGGGAGGAAGGCCATAGCCCAGTGAGTGCCTGAGTACAACTTGTAGCACCTGAGTGCTGGCTCCCAGCCATTTTGCCTTCCCTCCTTCAGACTTGTCCAGTTATGACCAAAAAGGTTCCAACTTTGGTCAAAACAATAATGAGTAAGCACATTTGACTGACTTTTAAGCGATAACATTCTATACAGTTCTCTGGTCCCCATCGGCCAGCCCTCACGGGCACATCTCTCAACCTTACCTTTAATGAGTTTGCCCTCGTCAGGTTGCTTGTCGGAAGATTTAGCAGTGCTGCTGCCGTCACAGGCTGCAGAGCCCTGAAAGAAAAGCAGAGCAGGGTCGGAGCTGAGCAAAGATTACAACTGTAATAAGCAAGCAAGTCAAATAAGAGGCTGTAACCAGGCTACGACACTCTTTGTGGCGGCTCGCGAACGATCACATTCTTTGACTGATTTGAAACTTGACAGAGGCGAGAAATGTGAAACATGGAAAAAAAAAAAAAAAAAAGAATGAAATTGCAATTCAATAAACTCAACTTGTTCAAGGCTCAGTCTCTACAGATACAGCATAGAGTGCAGGGGAAAACTACAGAGGTACACAATTAAGATTTATAGTGAAGGAAAATCAGATTTATGCTGCTGCAGGGAATTTAGACAGGAATGGGAAGTGGCCATCAAAGCCGCCGGTAACGCAGTACCCTGATTATTTAAAAGGAGGGAGTCATATATCCAATCACCCCATCTACTTTTCTCTAAGGGCGTACCCATGCTTTGTACTGTGCTAGAGCCCTCCTCACTGTCTTGCTGGTCTGCGCTCACACTGTGCTTAAACGTTCTGGGCCCGAGCACGCTTATGTCATCACAACCCACTTGCACAACACAACAGACATAAGGGTTGTACTTGGTAGGTTTTTTGGAGTCAGGTTTTCTTCTACTAATGCAGCACGTGTCCCCCTCAAAGTTTGGAGGGAGTAAAATAATTCCTGCTCACAGCGTCCTTGTGATTTTGCTTATTCACAGTGCAATGTGTTTTCAATGTGTTAGATTTGGCTGGTATTATTATTATTAAATGTCATTTTTATACAATTACGACTGTGTACTGAGAGACTGCGATACCATCTGATACTAATGCGCAAATAATAGTGCATTACATCATCTAGCGTGGTGCGAGCAGTGTGTCCTGCCCAAAGCTGACACAAAACCTTTGCAACTGGCTGCGATGATCTACGGCACGAGCTGAAAAGCACAGCCATGACGTTATTCCTAACACATGCCCCTTCGCGTTCTATTACTCAATTACAAAAACAAATGCTTTTCTTAACTTAAAGTGGGTTTCTACCGCTTCAGTGCTTCTTTTTAATGGGCATCGAGTCATTTCTCAGATGCCCCATCTTCCAAAGTACAATCCAAGCAATTATGGGTTTGCTTAAAAGTCAAAATGTGCCAACCTGGCCATGCTGGCAACTAAAAAAAGTCCAGGACCTTAACCGCCGTGCCAACACTATGTTTTGCTGAAGGTCCAACAAGTCCAGGAAGCAAGTGCCAGACGTTGGTGGCTGAAGAGTGCCCGCCATAAAGCTCACAGTCGAGACTCACAACACCCAGTGTGTACCTCTAGAGCTCTGCACGATCTGCTTCAAAGTTCAGTGAAAAAAGTGGAAGGAGAATATGGGTCTCAAAATATGTGAAAACCACATTGCCATGTCAAACTCCACTCACCTGTGTACTATAACAATGACTTATACGTCCGGTGGGCAAAAAAGCAGAGGTAGGAATAATCTATATGTTGGAAGCTCAGTTAGAAGATCTTCAATAATTTACAGTTCCATTAAGAATGTGTCAGTGGCTTCTCGGCACAGGTCACAAATCCATTAGCTCACCCAAAGTCTTGACGAGAGAGACGACAGGAAAGTGGGCAGAGGAGATTACATTCGAGACTGACCACTCAACTGAAACGGCAAGAAAAACTCGTCTGGAGAACAAAAGGTGTTACGTCAACACCTCAAAGAGGACCATGTGCTGGCTTTGAATTACGGATGCTCTTAGGGTGTCACTTCAACACCTTTATGGCGCCGTGTGGCCATTTTGAATTACAGATGCTTTTCACAGTCTGGTCAAGCATTTTTTTTGGGTATCTAATTCTGAGTGTCTATTGCAGTTATAATGGTCCAAAGACCAGTGTCGATTGCCCAGATGTAATCACAGCAACAGCAAATAACTGTACACAGCAGAATTTGATAGTTGGTTTACATCTATATCAGCTTGAGTAGAACTGTCATGACCATGAAATTTTTGTTTTTACACCCCCACTATTTCAGTAGGTCTGTATGCTTAATAATAGTGTAATAGTGTAATAATATTTATACACCTGTGATAAAAACATCAATTTATTGAACAATACACTTAAAAGGTTGTCAAAATGAATTAAATTTGTATGCCTATGAGCTTGAAAATAATAGTTGCAAGTAGGCCTGTCAGAATCATGAAACTTTAGCTGACAATTAGTTGCCATACAAATAGTTGCGCTTAATGCTTAAACTGTCTGTCCACTGAATGCAACTAATGAAGTACAAGCCTAAAGTGACTGAACAGCCAGTTTTACAAGTCTGAATTCTTTCCTTAAGGTTTCTTTTTGGAGGAACATCATAACATCAACTACATCAACTGGTAATAGGAGGACTAACATGAGGGAAAATGTAGCCAGGAGCTAATAGGAGGAATAACATGAGGCCCAAGGAGGTTGGGTCCCTTTTTGAGTCTTGGTCCTCCCAAGGTTTCTTCCTAGAACTAAGGAGTTTTTCCTTGCCACTGTCGCCCTAGGCTTGCTCAATTTGAGATTGGACGTAGTTATTAGGAGATAATCTAAACTTGTAAAGTTGCTTTGAGACAATGCTCCATTGTAAAAAGCGCTATATAAATAAATCTGACTTGACTTGACTTGACATGAGGGAAAATGCAGCCAGGAGCTAATAGGAGGACTAACATGAGGGAAAACGTAGCCAGGAGCTAATAGGAGGACTAACATGAGGGAAAAAATGCAGCCAGGAGCTAATAAGAGGACTAACATGAGGGAAAATGCAGCCAGGAGCTAATAGGAGGACTAAACATGAGGGAAAATGTAGCCAGGAGCTAATAAGAGGACTAACATGAGGAAAATGCAGCCAGGAGCTAATAAGAGAACTAACATGAATGAAAACGCAGCCAGGAGCTAATAGGAGGACTATCATGAGGGAAAACGTAGCCAGGAGCTAATAAGAGGACAACATGAGGGAAAATGCAGCCAGGAGCTAATAAGAGGACTAACATGAGGGAAAAATGTAGCCAGGAGCCTAACAGGAGGACTAACATGAGGGAAAATGTAGCCAGGAGCTAATAGGAGGGACTAACATGAGGGAAAAAGTTTTAGACAGGAGCCAACAGGAGGACTAAAACATGAGGGGGAAAATGTAGCCAGGAGCTAACAGGAGGACTAACATGAGAGGGAAAATGTAGCCAGGAGCTAATAGGAGGACTAACATGAGGGGAAAACGTAGACAGGAGCCAACAGGAGGACTAACTAACATGAGGGGAAAATGCAGGCCAGGAGCTAATAAGAGGAATAACATGAGGGAAAAATGTAGCCAGGAGCTAAACAGGAGGGACTAACAATGAGGGAAAATGTAGCCAGGGAGCTAATAGGAGGACTAACATGAGGGAAAACGTAGACAGGAGCCAACAGGAGGACTAAACATGAGGGAAAAAAATGTAGACAGGAGCTTAACAGGAGGGACTAACATGAGGGAAAATGTAGCCAGGAGCTAATAGGAGGGGACTAACATGAGGGAAACGTAGACAGGGAGCCAACAACAGGGGGACTAACATGAGGGAAAATGCAGCCCAGGAAGCTTAATAAGAGGACTAACATGAGGGAAAAATGTAGCCAGGAGGCTAACAGGAGGAACTAACATGAAGGGAAATGTACTAATAAAGGTGGTCAAAAACTTAAAAAAGGTCCTACAAAGCAAAAAATAACAAAAACAAAAGAAAAATAAAGAGTGAAAAAAAAAACAGCCTACAAAAGGTAAAAAAAAAAGGGACTCAAAAGAAGCCAGGAGCTAATAGGAGACTCAACCTGAGGGAAAACGTAGGGACAGGAGCCAACAGGAGGACTAACATGAGGGAAAATGTAGCCAGGAGCTAACAGGAGGACTAAACATGAGGGAAAATGTAGCCAGGAGCTAATAGGAGGACTAACATGAGGGAAAACGTAGACAGAGCCAACAGGAGGACTAACATGAGGGAAAACGTAGCCAGGAGCTAACAGGAGGACTAACATGAGGGAAAACGCAGCCAGGAGCTAATAAGAGGACTAACATGAGGGAAAACGTAGACAGGAGCTAATAAGAGGACTAACATGAGGGGAAACGTAGACAGGAGCCAAACAAGAGGGACTAACATGAGGGAAAACGTAGCCACAGGAGCTAAAACAGGAGGACTAACATGAGGGAAAACGTAGCCAGGAGCTAACAGGAGGGGAACTAACATGAGGGAAAACGTAGCCAGGAGCTAATAGGAGGGACTACATGAGGGAAAATGGCAGCCAGGAGCTAATAGGAGGACGAAACATGACATGAGAGAAAATGTAGCCAGGAGCTAACAGGAGGACTAACATGAGGGAAAAAAACGCAGCCAGGAGCTAACAGGAGGACTAACATGAGGGAAAAACGTAGACAGGAGCTAACAGGAGGACTAACATGAGGGAAAAAGTAGACAGGAGCCAAACGGAGGACTAACATGAGGAAAACGTAGCCAGACAGGAGCCAACAGGAGGACTAAACATGAGGAAAACGTAGACAGGAGCCAAACATGGAGGACTAACATGAGGGAAAATGCAGCCAGGAGCTAATAGGAGGACTAACATGAGGGAAAATGTAGCCAGGAGCTAACAGGAGGACTAACATGAGGGAAAAAACGTAGCCAGGAGCTAACAGGAGGACTAACATGAGGGGAAAACGTAGACAGGAGCTAATAGGAGGACTAACATGAGGGAAAATGCAGCCAGGAGCTAACAGGAGGGACTAACATGAGGGAAAAAAAACGTAGCAGGAGCTAACAGGAGGACTAACATGAGGGAAAAAAAACGTAGACAGGAGCTAATAGAGAGGACTAACATGAGGGAAAATGCAGCCAGGAGCTAATAAGAGGACTACAAACATGAGGGAGAGGAAAAAAACGTAGCCAAGGAGCTAATAGGAGGACTAACATGAGGGAAAATGCAGCCAGGAGCTAATAAGAGGACTAACATGAGGGAAAATGCAGCCAGGAGCTAATAAGAGGACTAACATAGGGAAAATGCGCCAGGAGGCCAGGAGCTAATAAGAAAACTAAACATGAGGGAAAAATGCAGCCAGGAAGCTAATAAGAGGAATAACATGAGGGAAAATGTAGCCAGGAGCTAACAGGAGGACTAACATGAGGGAAAACGTAGACAGGAGCCTAATAGGAGGACTAACATGAGGGAAAATGCAGCCAGGAGCTAACAGGAGGACTAACATGAGGGAAAATGTAGCCAGGAGCTAACAGGAGGACTAACATGAGGGAAGACGTAGCCAGGAGCTACATTTCAGTTATTACAAATTAACTTTTATAATGTATAATATATGTTTTATGTTTAAACAATTGTGTGTTTTATTTTATTTTATTTTAGAAAAAATGTGCAATAAGCCAAGATGGATAATTTCCTCACCATGTCTTGACATTCAATTTTTCTATTCCCATGCTTTGCTGACCAAAATAGTTAGTCATGCCTAATCGGGAGGAATGAAATTTTAAAAAAAGTAAAAAAAATAAAAAAATAAAGACATATAAGTGTGCTCGCTCTTAATTTCAAATCAGGAGCACCAGCACTTCTTGATAAAAGCTTATTGTAGATCCCCGTCACGGTTGAGGTACAAAAACACATTAAGAAACTGATTCATCAACACACATGGTCATTGATTAATATTGTTTAAAAAGCAGGTGCGACCAAATCAGGCATATAATCAGTAGTAAAAATGAGACTAGAGCCCTGCATTAATTCAAGGCTCCGCTCGTTGGCAAAGTGTTACCATTGCAAAACTATGTAAAAATATTAGTCATATCAGCTAAGTTTTACTGAAATAAAAACGGGCACGATAGACATCTTAAAGGTTTTATAAATGGGTAAATGCATAAATAGTTCCAGACCACTAAAAGTTCAAGCGAATGTGTTAGAGTCATTATCTCAGTTCTCCTGCTCTGCAGCCCCTCTCTAAGAGAGAAGCAAGTTCTCTCTGAAACAGCAGAAAGTGGGGCAATCACAGAAAGCAGCTCAATAAAAGGTAGAAAGAGGGAAAAAACGGATGTTATTATGTAGGATGCAGGTCTGTGGGAACATGTTATCAACACGAGAAACTATGAGATATAACACTGCACTCCATCCATGTTTCTGTAACCCATTACAGTTAAATACACACATATTAGTAATAAGCAGTGTGTTTACATGCACTTAATAATCCCATAACGGCAGAAAACCTGATTTGGTCAGCAATCTGATCCGACATGCACTTGGGGAATCAGATAATGGGAAAGCTTTGGGTTTACACGACTCCAACGCTGCAATCTGCCAGTAATCTCACAGAAGGATGGGACAAATACATTTTATCTGTTTTGATGCTTGCTACCATCTACAAAATGAAGACTACTTAAATTCTTCATTTCCTTGAGCATAAAATACATTTCAGAGTCTGCCCAAAAGTGTTTGGTAGTCACTTCATGGGTACTGCATTTAAGT